>OMLM01002913.1:43053-77841 GCA_900302695.1 Helostoma temminkii | reverse complement strand
AACTCACAATATCCCTCCAAACAAATACTCCAGTACATACATTTGTAAGCCCCTTGATGAAAGGAAAAAATAGAAAAGACAAAAGATAATGAATAACTTATTTTTCTGTTCATTTCATAAATCAGTGAGATCAAATTCATCCTTTCCAATTTGTGTCACAGCACCCTGTCATTTTCTTGTTATAGATAATTTGACTTGGTTGTTGTACCTATTCCTGCAAGATGACTCAAGTAGCTATAAGCATAATGTGACCTTATTGTATTCGACACACATCTAAAAATCATCTTCCTCCCACTCTTGTACTTTCATTAGAATTTCATGGTATTGCACAGTTTTTTTTCTTTTTGTCCTTTGCAGTTGTCTTATCTTCATACAGAACATTCTGCGCACTACTGCCCGCTGGTTATGATTACAATCCAACCTGTGCAGGCATTTTGTTTTCTCTCGGAAGCAGCAAGCGTTGAGTAATGGCAAGTGTTGTTTTTTTTTTTGACTATAACAAACAAGATTTTATTGAAGTATGAAGTATGTCTGACAACCACAGAGAATTGTTTTTCTGGAGAGGAAGAAGGATGTTCGCTTCATCTAAATCAATGATCTTTTTATAGTTCTGCTTGTGATCAGTGCTGTAATTCCCATCTGTCTGGTATGATATATTAAGAAATCCCATCTTTACTCACCTTCAGACGCTTGATGATGACACGCCAGCTCAGAAATACACCACAAACTCCTTCCTTTAAAACCATTTTCACCTTTTGCAAAGCTACTTTCTTTTCATCTGAGTGTTTTGTGAGCAAATTAGCCCAAGGGAGTCTAGAAAGAGAAGCTTTAGGGTGAACTTAAGGACTAGTGCTCAGTGGACTTAATCAACACAAGTGTCTAGGCACCATATGGTAGTTAAAATGTGCAGAGAGGACAATCAAGTGTTCAATTATATTTAAAGAATTTGTACTTAAGATATTAATGTGTAAAAAAAAAAAAGGAAAATGCAATAAAAGAATATCATTGCTTATGGCTTTCATAAGAACTTGCTTTGGGTCTCAAAAAGGACTCATGTTGTCTGTGAAAAAAAGAGACAATGTGTGCTGCTTTTTAGAGGGGAAATGATAAAAAAGGAAAGTATTCGCAGGCGCTGTGTTTTTAATGAATTATGTCTTTATTTCCAGTGCCACAAATATCAAAAAAATGAAAAAAACATTTGACAGACATTTCATTTCCTGTATGACTGAAACGTTTTTTTAGTCTTTGGTGGACAAAGTAGTCAGGGATGATGTTCAATTGCTCTGATTGATCAACAGGAAACTGAGCTCAATGGAAAATAAAACACATAAATAATGTTTTCTTGTTCTCGCTGCGTTAAAAAATATAATCACAGAGGGGAGAAGAGGTGGAACCTACATTTCTTCTCTGGCAGCTTTATTGCTTTTTAACAACAAACAACTCAATTTTTTGGACAGCATGAGTTTCATTTTGAGGTGAAATTGCCATTTGTTTGCCTACGGTTTGATTGAATGCCTTTCCGTTGGACAGCTGCCGTGCTCTTTAATGGCAGACAAAAAAGGAGGTTTCAGTGATCAATTCTGCAGACGACAGATAATTTTATTAAAACATGTCAGTTGCTCATGAGTGTTTTTGTGTGCACGTTGAATAACAAATCCAGTTTGATAAAATGGGCCAGTGATATCTACACTGTGCATCTGTGCCTGTTTATAAATGTTAAACTCTCCGCTGTAATTATTTTTTTAATCAAGTTTGGAGTAAAGTTTGGAGGTTGGTGAAATTATTACAGTTTTTTTACATTCACATAAAAAAGCTTTACATTTATCCTTACTAAAAAACTAACCCTTGACTCTGGGATTTTAGTCAACTATAGACCGATATCCAAACTGCCCTAATTCTTAAAATCCTTGAAAAGGTAGTTGCTAGGCCGTGACCATCTGCTCAGGAATGACCTGTATGAAGATTTTCAGTCAGGATTTAGAGCACATCATAGTACAGAAACAGCTCTGGTGAAAGTCACTAACGATCTTCTATTAGCTTCAGACAACGGTTTTTTATTTAGTTGTATTGTAAGGTCTTAAACCTCACATTGTGAAGTGCCTTGAGATGACTATTGTTGTGATTTGGCGCTATATAAATAAAGTTGAATTGAATAGAATATCAGAAATGAGCTACAACATCCGATTAGCATCCCCCAGCTGAAAATAAAATCTCATGTGCTTCCTCTGACATAGTTATGCATTTTCATAAGGAGTCTGGAAAACAATTGTAGAGAACAGTGTCAACTCTATCAACTCAGAATGGAACTCCATCCTCATATTGGCCTCCTCCAGCTGAAAGTACAACCCAAGTGATGCCTTTTAATAAATAATGCAACCAGGATTTAACTCCAACCCCCTGTTGATCTCTTTCAGTCAAAAGACATTATATATTATAATATTGAGTTTCTGTGCATATTTCTCTGTCCCTCATCATCCTGCAGCCTTGTGTATATCCATGTCTGCTTTCCAGTCAATGTCATAACAGACCTGAACTGTATATTGTAGGCCAAAAAGGTCACAACATAAACAAGACATAGAAAAGTATTGGCATTGGTTAATTTATAGTGTTATTGAACAGAAAATATGTATATTAGATAATATACATATCTAAGTCAAGTCAGTCAAGTCTCAGATGATAAAAAATGTATTTCTCCTCAGAATGTTTCATATGTATATTTAAAAGCTTTAAATAATACTTTGATGAATGCATTTTTCAATATTTAATTTTCAGTATAAATATTCTGTTTCTAAGTTCTGGATAACTCATCATACTCAACAATACAGACAAAAGCTGCACCACAGAAAAGTTGGTGTTAGCTGTTGTTAAATATTATATTTATTTTTCAGTTTATCTGAAAATGGTCTAAAAAAGAAATGAAAAGACTTTTCTTTTCTTTGTGACAACAGAGAAATCAATAATTCAGATACTAACATGAAATTCTTTCATTTATGCTGTAATGTTCATGTTAAGACGTGTTTATTTATTGTTAAAATCTCCCACAAAAGACCCAAAGCAAACAATAATGGTCTTTGTCTTAATACTTTACTGTCTGTGTGATTCAGTCCTGAGCTATTTCTTTTTAAAAAACTGTTTATATTTATATTTTTTAAAACTACTAATAAAAACTATCTAAAATATTTTCCCTAAACACCTGGGTATGTTAGAAAGTGTTAGGGACACATTTTAGCTGCAGATAAAAGCTACAAAGATGCAACTTTTGGGAAACAAGCTAGCTGGAGCATGAGACTCAAATTCAGTCTATACAGGGCGTCAAATACAGACAGACTGATTAGGAATTAGCACCTCACTCAAAAAACAGAAGAAAAAAATATCCTCACTGATTTCAGCCACATGCCATGAAGCACAAAAACGGATGTGGCTTTAATAAACATTTAGTACTTTTATTAGTATTTACAATGCTATCACTCATAGATAGCATTGCTATTTGTGATGCAAACAGTATGTTTCATTGGCGTGTTTTTTGAATAAAATCAGAGAAAGGGCTTTATCAGGCCAGTGCTAAACAGGGGATATTTGTTGGTGGACCAGTTTATGTTTGGTTTTTCTGTGTTCATGGGTTTTGAGGAAAATATGAATAATATACTAAATATCCCAGGCTTTTTGACATATAGTGCAGAGTATTTTTTACTTCTACTTTGACTCAGCTGAGGTATCTGCCCTGCAATAAGCTATTGTGCGGGCTGATTTTAGTGATTTAGCTATGAATAATACAAATTAAATGGATGTACAAATAGCTGGACTGTAATCAAGTCTTTTCATGTCAGATCTAAAAAAGAAAAATATTTACAGGTGGTTTGAAAGGTCATTCAAATCACATGCAGCGCACTTCAGTCTGACACTCAAATCAAATCTCAAGTGTTTGTTTTTTTTCCTCTCATCTCTCCCCTGCAACATGGCATTGACAGCAAACTCTGTAAAAGGAACAACATGTTATGTTTTATGATGTTATTCTGATATTCACTTTTTATGATGTGACATATACATAGTTAAGAAAGTCAGAAACATCCCAGATCTCAAAACTTGTTTTAACCAACTCAGATACAGTAGGTAGCATGGATGAGACTGCCACAACTACACATGCTGTTGTTTAGGTAATTTCAGATTATCCTTGTTACAGATTATACTCAGATAATACTTGTAACGTTATTTGCTGGGCTCTTCTGTACCAGAGAAATCACACTTTATGACAACTCTGAGGTGCTTTCAGTACCTACAGTACTATAGAAAACAAGTACTGTGATGTTGTGAGTTTTTGTATTAACTTGTTATGCATAGGTGGAAGAAATTGAAGGAAGGACAAGGATTTTTTAAAACCTCCAGACTTACACAAAGTCAACAAGTGTGCAAACAATGACACAAGACCAACTTTGGACAGTAAATGGCCAAATATTGAGGACATAGAAGCTCTGAGACCTGTTGCTACTGACTAACTTAGCATTCTGGATGCCAGGTTAGTGTAACGAGCTCTGTAGTTAACTAACTAGCCCTGCAAGTAGTTAACCTCTAGAGCAGGTTAACTACAGAACAGTTGGCAGATTCATGGATACATTTTCAGTGCTGCTATCTGTTGTGAACAGATGGTAAATTTAAAAAAGAAACAGAACACAGTGAGGCTACAGAACATCACAGCTCAAGAAATGTTTTATTCATTCACTGACTCAATTATTCTAGTCTACAGATTATCTCAAATGACCCACAAGCTTTAAAGTAGCAGTAAAGCGTCAAAATGGAAAGACTGCACAGCTTCCAAAGAAAAATAGCTCCCTTTTCCTTAGCACCGGCAACAGCTTTTCACACAAACTAAGTGGTCTGTTTCAACGCTAACACAGCAACTCACTCACATTACCACGTTAGAGCTCCATTTACACCTGCTGCCTCTCACCTGTTTCTAACCTCCTCAAACCGCTCAGTGACACGATGCAGCCATTAGAGATACGAGGGAGCAGGGTGAGGAAAATATAGAACACAAACATTTCAAAAAGTGCTACTTTTAGTACTTCACTGACCAATTTGCTTAACATTCATACCATCGAATGTTGAGAGTGAAAGAATGCCGGCACATGTTTTCCTACAGCTGCATGCGGTGCTGTGTCATGTTAAGCTGCACTGCAGGCCAGATTTAAAAACAAAATCCTCTCTTCTTATGTGCTGCAGCAGAGAAAATTACATAGTTACACAAATTTGCAAGAGGCATGATGACACAAATGTAATGTGTGGACTGTGTACATTATGTGTAGATAAACAAATTGAAACCAAAGTAAAGCTACAATAATATATATTGTCTGGCAACCATCTATTGTTGATATGCCAGACATGGAATGATGCTATCACCCAAGGTGATGTTTCCAGCAACGTGATGAATGTAAGTCCAGCGTTAACCCTTCTTTTAGCTAAGGTTTGGTCTCTACCAGTTCGAGGGAAAAGCATCTGTATTTTTAAATACTCCAGTTTTTTTTATTCAGCAGGGAACATACAGATAATATATCAGGCGTTTATTGCTGGAAACAGCCGGCACAATCTTGTTTTTCTCTTTTCTCCAGAAGATAAAAGAACAGTGATTATGTCTGGATGTAGCCTCCTAATTTAGCAAGAACATAACAGAGCTTTATCCCCTCTAAATCTTTCCATCTGCTTTGGAGCGACAAGCTCTAAACTTAACTGAAAACCAGACCACTCAGCAGCTGTAAAAGGATTTAAGTTCTGTGGCTTTGCAATGTCAGTTTTTAAGACTTTATCAGAGTACAGTTCAGGGTCCCTGCAAGACCAGCAGCCACCTGCTAGGTGAAATCTACTTTGAGTGGTTCTTCTAAAAGTTTGAAGCAAAGTGGAAAAGAACTAAAATGGCTTTAGCTATTTTCACTGACTACACATCTGATGCTCAGTGATGTGGAAGACCTGCTCTAGCATCAATTCAAAACATTATATATACTGTCCGCTCAGAACAAACTTCACTAAAATGGCAGCAAAGTGATTCTGATGTGCTATCTACAGTCCATTTAGATGGAAGCCATCATACTGGTGTGTAATATGAAAATATTACCTCATACAGTTTTTCCATGCCTGGTCCAGACAGGAAATCGAGGCGCCTCAGAGCAAGCAGGAAAGGTTAGAAAGATTTTTTTCAGTATGTTTACATCTAATAATGAATGCGTTATTGAACAGGCCTACTCACCCAGAGGGGAATTTTATTTTCTCAGTTTTTGTTGAAATTATTAGAAAATTATTATTCTACTATTATTGACATCATAGTGGTTGCTGGAATCGTAGTGGAGTTGTTATATTTATTGGTGTTTCTAATGTTTGCTGCCTTCAAGTTTGTAAATGGGCAATAGTCCCCTGTCCTGGATGTCTAATATCAGATGGATGGAAGACCAGTCCGTTTATAAGTCACACAGATGGTTTCTATGTGTGGTTGTATGTGAAGTCTATGACTCATCTGGGCACTGTAACTTTTCTACAAGAGTTAGTCACATAGGTGAAATATGTTCAGCTGAGGAGCGATACACATGTGATGTTCTACATTGTATTTATTACAGTAAAACTGTATTTATGTACATATGAGGTTGATTCAAACATATACTACTGTGCCCACATTTGTTGTAACAAAATATCATGTCACTGAGTGTGACTCACTGGTGTTTTTTATGCATTTGCAAATAAGATAAATACTAAATATCATCAACTTTGTCATTTAACTAACTGTCACTGGATGAGATGAGAGGACAAATGCATCATTTGTGACGAACAACTTTCTTCTTTCTCTAGATCCTGTATCATAAAATAGCTGAGAAGAGCAGCATGTTCAGGAGTTCAGGAAGGAAGAAATGCAGTGCACTGCAAGCTGTTTGCCACAGAATAAATGATGAGTCCTGCTGATCCAAGTCAGTGATCAGAGGTTTCAGGTCAGAGTCAGACTGCTGCATTAGAAAATCAATGATCCTTTCAGATGGCAAGTCAAGTAATGAAACCTCATGTTGATACATCACTGACTAATTTCTGTCCCAACTTAATAAAGATCCACTGTGAGACAGTCTGTATTATAAGTGACAGCATCAAAAGCAGCATTAGCCTCAGTGGGCGCAGATTTTGGAAATCATGTACAAATACAGCTCCACCTCTGCTGTGAATCATCCCATGTCCTCCTCATACAGTCTACAGTGGTTCCCAAAGCTTTGATGTTAAATATTAATCACTGCATATTTATGCCACAGATACTTTTTAAGCTTAGTTACAGCATTACATTAACATTACATTAAATGCATAAAACATAACAATACAAAACAACAATATTCAGCCAAAATGTGTTTTTCTTATCTTGATAAATGCATTCCCTGTTCCATAAAGCATCTGCAAAAACTTTTTAGTTGATTTTGATACACATATTTACTTCCTTCTTCTCCACTATTATCTATGCACTGACACAAACAGTAATGTGGCATATTACTGCCACCAACAGCTGATATGTGGAAGTGTGTGGAACCAGCAGGACAGGACAGTAAGCTGGATCTGGACTTCAAGCTCTTGGTTCAGGTTCTGCCCTTTTTTTTTGCACCCCTCAGGAGGTACTACTAAATTAAGTTACAGGAACTTGCAGAAGGAACAGAAAGGTACTTGTGAGACTGTCACCTGTAAAGGTAAGAGCTGCAGTCATGCAAAGTGTAAACACAAGCACACGGGTGTTAACAGTAACTAGCAGGGTGCTGCGTATGAGATTCTTTAGGTTGCAGGTCTATAAAGTTCCTGTAGTTGAAACACTTTAACGCACGATGCCAACAGTTATCCATCAACTAATATCAGGTGGAGCTGTGAATGAAAGACCTTTCTGACTGGCTGTTAGCACATCTTTGCACAAGAATAGAAATTAACCCTTGTGTCAAGTGCCATTTACAGCTTCTTTTCACAAGTGTTCTCAATTAGAGTGTGTGAAGACATCTTAAATAGGAAAATAATGCCAAGTGTTGCTTTGTTTACAGTTTCTTCTGCTTTCTCCTTTTGAATGGCAAATGCAGATACCTGCTCACATATCAGAATTAGCTTTTAGTTTAGTGCAAAGTGAATTAACTTCAGAAAAAAAATTTTTGTTTCACTTTTTGACCTGGACAACATGTTTTTTTTTTTAATTTAATGAAGTAGGCTTTATTTTTTTCTCTTTCAGGGAATATAAAAGTATTTTACTTTTTGATTGTCATCTTTCTTTCCTGTTCTCTTTGTGTTTGTTATCTTTCATCCATAATGCATCTGGATTAGTAGCCTCTGGAGGTCCCTAGAAAGAAGAATTGGGCATAGAGGGAGGGATGTCACATACTTACACAAACTTGAAGGTGACAGCTTCTGTTAGAACTGCTGCTTTTATTGGTCTTTACACTGGAAACAAACCTGTGTTAGTGGGAATGTGTTGCCTTAGGCACAACAGAGACATTAAAGTACAATCCAGAAGGTCTAGTGTGAAAAAAAAAATCCAGTAGATCTGATGCATAAACGCTAAACAATGATTACTTTTGTTATGACTTTTTGACAAGGTTATTATGCAATTATTTAATATTTCACACAACAACTGCAAGAAAAAAGGTACAAGAATGGAATAATTTAAATGTCCGTATGTAATAATCTAGGGTGTGGTAAAGCTACAATATTTCCACATGAACTGAAGCTAAGTAAAAACATAAATCACAAATTTGAAATATGAAAGTTAAGTACAAGTGTTTTAAAACTTGGGCAAATGTAATTTAATTACTTCCCAGCACTTGTGTTTGACCTGGTGTTGTCAGCTTGACGAAAAGCCCTGTCTGCCCTACTGTTGTGACTTGATTAACAAGATAGTGTGTGCATTTAATGACTCTAGCTCATTAAATCCACCATGCCATAATAACTACATGTGTTAATTTACTCCAAATCCATTATGAATACAAATCATCTTTTGTATAACCTGAGGATAATACTGATAATAGCAGAGGAATTAGCTCAAAGCAATGTCTGATGATTTAATTATGGAGGAGCATATCTGTAGTGTGTCATCACTGCCGCAATATGTTTACCAGATTTGTATTACAAGTAGGTTTAAATGTAAGCAAACTGTGTGTGGAAGAATTGTGGAATTGGCCATTGTCAACATATGTTTTTTAACAAGCCAACTGTTGCATTAATGCATTAAAGTCAAATCGGCTAATGAAACCAATAAAACAGAAAGGGGAAGTCTTAACCTCTAAATTAGTGAAATAAACAATGTATTACAAGATGCAGACAAACTTGTCATTTTAAAAAAATATATTTGTATAATATAGACATCATTTTTAAAGTCTGGGGTAAACGAAGAGAAGAGAGAGAGAGTCAGGGACTTTTTATGCACAAAGATCTGTTAAAAATAACATGAAATGTGGTAGCTATTGATGAGCAGTGCTTTACACCTCAAACACGTTTCAAGGCTTTGGCACAACATCTGGTGCTGTGAAGTTGATCCGTTGTTCTGCAGAGGAGCTGGAAAAAATGGAAGCAGCCTGGCACTTATGAAAACGGTGTGAAAACACAAAGCAGCATTGCATTTCACAAGAGTCTCCCGAGAGCAAGCCTTTGTCACTGGTTTGTCCAAGGTTCAGCAATTACTTTGAGAGCTCCAGCTTGAGACGAGAAAAGCTCTCCACTCCCAGTTGAAACACTAAGAAAAATGTACACCACTTAAACTGGTCATTTGTAACTGTCATATGTTACTACATAATATTACGCTAGACTTACTTTTTACAGCTTATAAAATGTCATTTTATAATAATAATAACAACAACATATTCTTACATATATACTACATAGATATACATATGTGTGGCTTATTGGCACATCAGTCCAAAACAAAGTCAGACGTATGTTGCTTTCCAAAATGAATGATGGTCAGATCTGTAGATGCAATAAACAAGGTCATGAAGAGGCAGACGCAGTCAGGTAGGATGATTTGTCTCTTTACACATATTCACTAATTCAATTAATCAATTTACAATGTGTTTAGTTTTAAGGCTCTAAAAATATTACTGTTGTCTTTCTTTATAAAGTCAATCAAACTTTCCACCACGTAATTGATTGTTTTGATGAAATGTACCGAGATGCATCATCATTATTACGTGATGCTATGGGATGAGAATACGTTGCACATGCAGTGTTCATGGGTAAAACCCAATAATAAAACCAGGAGTGATCATTTAAAGCTTTATTTATCATTTGAACAATCAATCCAAACTCTCAGGACACACCTGTGTAATGGTCACATGTTCCAATTCTTTTGCTCGCTTATAATTTTTGCCATCTGATACTAAAGATACATTTGTGTTCTATAGTATATTAATATATATTAATCTGTGTTTTTGGCCCAGGGCACAAAAAAAGGGGTTTGATGTAAAACAGTTACACTATACTACTGGCAGTGCTGGGGACTATTATGCCAAATTATTTCCAATATTTTTATGTTTAATGTCTGGGAAATGTTTGAGTTTGTTTAAGATTAAATGGATTGAATATTAAATAGAAAATATGTTGAACAGCTTATAATAGTCAGAAGAAAAGGGTCCCTTCTTCCATCAGTTTCAGCTCTCCTGGAGACATGAAAGACTGTTCCAGGCTGTATAGTCGGTGGGTTATCAGACCTGAAATTTGTTCCAATCATGTTAATTTCTAATGGCATAATTTCACTAGAATTACCATGTGCGATGAACGTCATGATTGGCTTCTGAATACCTCTCACTGTGTATCCATAAAAGCACATTTTTACATATTGATGATGTAATAATTATTAGAAGTTTTTTGGCACACTATTGAACTGTAAATGTAAACGTTTTACCTAATAATTTCAACTCTTCATTGCATTTATATGATATGTAGGCCTACCCGGATGGATAACTCTGCTCTGTGCTGCGTTATTTTGATGCATCGATCAGCCACAACATTAAATCCACCATGTGGTTTTACTGTTGTGGCTGATCACTGTATACCATAGAAAAAACTGAATTATAGTATTTGGTTTGTGCTTATTCCCATCCTCTGATACCAGTAAGTAATGCTTATTGTGACTGCACTGGAAAGTTACAAGCAACTTTTTTCTCTCTCAACAAAGAAATACTGTAGTAATACTGTTGCGCAGCATAGTTAAGTCCCTTTGAACAACAACAACAAAAGAACCGTATTGGAAGACATCTTAAACTGTAAGCCTGTGGAAAGGAACAAAAAGGATGATGGTGCTGACGAAGGATTTTCTTTTCATGGAAATGCAGCAGCTGTGATTAGCGAGACCTTTGTAGAGTCTCAGAGATGCTATCAGTCCTGCTAAAGCCAAAGAAAGATCCGATACTGCACTCGCCAGAGACCTTTGGTAAAAACACAACAAACACTGTGAGGTTTTACATGGTAGAAAAAATGTGTGTGCTTGCATTGAAGTGTGACTGGGTGTGTGTGAACTTCTTTATGGAGAGTGGCCTTTTAACTTTCTGTCCAATAACATCTAACCCTTTTAATTTTTTAGTCTGATGTCCATTTGCAATGATTTTCCTGGGTTTATACTTCTTTTTAAAAGGCATGTTGAGCCTATGTGACCTTTAGAATGTAAAAATACACACAGCATAAACATTTTTTTTAGTGAAGTTGCACTTGCAAGTGAAATAAACACTCACTGGACAGATGATGCATGCAGTTAACTAGCCTTACCAAGTGCTTGTTTTATTCATAAGGGGGTGGCATGTTTACTAGTCTATGAACTTAATTATGAGGCTGAGTATCACTGCTCTGAGTGGAAAGGGGTTTCTTTTCATGTATATGCACAGTGCAGCTGTTTTTACTCGGTTTTCAATAAGATGGTGGTAAATTTAGAATTTGTTGGTGTCCTATTGAAACACATTATGTTTTATAATGTGATTATTTTACTACAATCAGTGTATCACAAGTGGACTTGGCATTGATTTATGCCTTTTGAATCATGAAATTCTTCTTATCTGGCAGCTTTTCAGCCTTTGAATTATATCATTTGCAAGAACAATGCCTCAGCAGGTTCAGATCATCTGACTCAGGGGCATCGGTGGGCAGTTTGCCATTCAGACTTCACTGTAATCACCACTGTGCTGAGAACTCCGTTTCTTAAAATTTGTCCAGGAAATTAGCCTAATTAGTCTAAAGAGACTACCAGCTTGCAACTTCATAATAACGAGGGTAACCTCCCAGTGTTGAGCAGGTCTATTTATTACGTTTTGCAAATATATGCTGATTAACACTAAAATAGGAAGTAAGTGTGGATATCTTTAGCTTAGCTTTGCAAGTACTAACGTACTAAACTAATACACATTTTACCTGACGATGTTACAAGATGAAGAGCAATCAGTGAAGTTATTTCAACTAATCCTAAGGGAAATAGAAATGTTCATACTACATTTTGTTCCAAAATAGTTTTTAAATGTAGTTCACGTGCAAACATATGACCAAAGTGATAAAAACGGTGAGATAATCAAAGCTGAGCTCAGTAGAAGTTGTAGAACATTTTAGAATCAGATCATCACTGTCAAACACTAGAAGCAGATATCCATACAAGAGAGGTTCTGTGGAAAAAACTGTAACAAGATGCATTGTTTAAATGTGCATCCATATACTATAATGAGAGTAAAGTAGCATTATTAATATGATTATATTTTTCACTGAGCTGTGAACTCAGCTACTGTTGGTGATTCTAAATGTGTTATATGTAGGTATCTTTTAATGACCACCAAGTGCTGAACGTCAGTACAATCAAATTTCTTCTAGAAGTAAGACACTCTGGTTCAAAATGTTCACTTTTCATAATTAGCAGTTCTGTTAGCTGCATGTCAGGTTACTTTCAATAGCAAGTCAGACTCCTTTGGCAAAAAACAGGTCTTCATCCTTTCCTCCCACATAATGAATATTATTTCAATCTAGCCTGTTATTTCTACAATTATAAGGGGAAAGATGATTCACAGCAGGAACAAGTACATGAAAAGTTTTACTGGTAGTGTAACTGCTCTTTCTATAAAGTCCTAATCTGTCTAGTCTACACATACTCGTGAGTGGTCTATTCAATTGTAGCTTTTAGTAGAATGCACTTGTGACACTTATAGACACTAATTTAATAATTTAGTTGTTATCCTATCCTTAAAAATAAGCTTTCCACTTACCTGAAAATTAGCGTTCTCTATATTCAAGATTAAAATCTTGTCCAAAAGTCTCACTAAATTATATAATCTTATTTAATCTTACCTGCTAACTTATTGTAACATACCTTTGTTTTTAGCCTTGTTAACACTGTTTCACTTGATCTCTAAAAAGTGTAGGATGCCAAGCAGAAGGAGCAGTGAATGTCATATGAGCAATGTTTTGAAATATGTTATTTTTCTGATCCATGCACAAGACTATGTCTTTTTACTGTGTCACCAACCACCATCACGTTTCCTTTTATCCACAATATACTATACTACTAATACACTAGTTTATATACAACTGCCAATATAATATCAACATAATATCATTGTCAGTGTTGAATTGACATGCTCTTGCATTTTGGAAAACCATAAATCTATGACTTGTTCATGGAAAAGACAGTTATTATCTTTTATTGGTCTCATTCGAAGGTGTGAAATTAATCATCAACTTCATGTATCCATATGAGTTTGATTTTAATCTCAATACTTTTTAGCTGCTAAGTTGACCTTCTGGACAAAGATTACCTTATGTATCGTTAGATTGAAGCTTGACAGTGCTCTTGTTACCCTTACAAAAAAGAAGAGTATTCAAGTAATTTATTAGTATACTTCTAAAAATGATATACTTAAATAGTATACTTTTTATGTACTATTAGAGGTTTACTAAAAAGTGGGCCACTTTAGTCCCAATAAGTATTAAAATAGTAAACTGGCAAGTATACTAGAAGTACACAGAAGTATTCTTCCTATACTTGAAGTATACTTAAATAAACGTTTTTGTAAGGGTATAAACACAAGTTGGTTACTCTAGGTTTCCTATTAGCGCTTAAAGGTGTGTGTGTTTTTCTGCTTTATGGTCTGATGACAAATAAAATAATAATAATAACAATAAATTAAGTATACAACTTTTTCGTAAGGATCATCTATAGCTATCTATAAATACACATTGTGGTTGTATTGTACTGGGTTAACTTACCTTGCTGATTTTGAGCACTGATGTTCAGTTTTAAGATGTTCAACAAATACATCTTTGTTTATGCATTTCCCTCCATATTGCACAATGACAGATATTCCATGCCATAAACACAAGGTAAGTGCTTCCTCTGCATATAAATAGCATCATTTCATGCCAACCATCATTACACACCAGAATCATTAAATGTTACCTCAGTCAATTAGACCTCCATCTCACCACAATTTCTACTGCCATCGCAGTTACACTCTAAAGCCCCCAGCTGTCTGGGGTCAAGCGATGGATGTATTTGTCCTTGCACAGCTGTAATGTAGTTTAATAGATATTGAAAGAACAACTGGGCATTGTTTATTTTGTCCTGCAAAATAGCTTGAACATCATTAGCATGTATGAAGGTGAAACTTTGAGTACTAAATCATGTAGTCTCAGTACAATCATAGTCTGAACTGCTGGCCAAAAGAACAGCCTCACTGGAGTAGTTGGGGTTCAGGGCCACCACAGCGGCATTGATCAGGGAGGGAGCAAATGCTTTTTCACTGACGCAGATTTAATGCAATGGTCCAGACACTGAATAGGCCTTCCAGCCTTCCAGCCACAACCTGCTCTGCTGCCACACACTGTGTGTAGGTTAGTTAGTTATAAGCACTAGAAAATACTACATTACTGCAGGTAATAAGCTAATTAGTGAGTATGCTAGCACGTAGCTTAATTATAGTAAATGACCACACTTTTTAATTCATTGCTGTTTGCTTTTATCTTTTTGGTTTTAGCAAAGTCTAAAAAAGACCCATCCTCAATCAAGTATGACTCTAACTGAAATAGGATAAATCCAGCCACCATTTGTTCCATTCATAAGATATTGCTGCTTGTACAAGTGTTTGTTTTAGAGCGTGACTAAGCCCCATAGCTCCTAAATACACTGTGATATGTAGTAAAAAGCTTATCTAAACAACTGTAAACTCATCAAACACGTACCTTGAGGCTGTTTAAGTCTCTCTATAGCAATCCTCAGAAAAATCTTAAATTAAGCACAGCAGCTTGATATCTTTATATGCTTCCACTGTGAGAGGTTGTGTGATTGCATTTCACTCTCCAATGAATTGGACATTTTCCCTTGCCATTACTCAGACTGTGGCAGATGGAAAGTGAAGTCATCAGAATGCGACACCTATGATGCCTGAGCTAGGTTGATGTATTCTGAGGCGGAGTGCTGCTATAATCAGACCTAATGGAAACAGATGTTGTGTTCCATGGGACATGGCATCTCTAGCACAGCGTGCTGGCTGCCAGGCGTTTGTTTCATGGGAGGCATCTTGCTGCTTTTCATCTCCACACTCACTTCACATCAGAAATAATCTTTCCGGGAACAGTGTAGTAAACTACATCCCCACTCAGAGACAAAGTGCAAAACAAGATAGGATCCTCAAATACATCACAACTACACACGCAAATCCTTGCAGATATTTCATGTGTGTTTTTCTGTTTCTCTTCCCTTCTCGTGCATAAACACAGAAAGGAAGACACAAATTGCTTTTTCAATAGCCCAGACATACATAGCTACACACAAAATTACCTCTCAAAGGCCAGAGCAGAGGCAAAACAATTTCCTGACAAGTGCAAAAACAGGGGGGGTTGAAGACTATTATTATGCATAGCCAGTATGTTGTCTAGGAAACTCTAATTGGAAGTAATTTTGCACTCAGTCCTAATAAGGCTAATGGAAGCAGAGGTATAATATCATGGCCTGGCACATTTCTCTTTTGTTAGGCCGTCTTTCTTACCTGTTTACCACTAGCTGTGCTATCCGTCCTGAAAAGGCTCCTATAGCTACAGCTGTGCTAGTCAGAGGGAGGACAGAGTCACAACTGACTCACAACAGTGCCATCAAACTGATGACACCCCAACTTTGTCACAAACCATAAAGAAGGCAGAGATCCATTATCCCCTTCTATCTACTATAAAGAGGCATCAGGAGGCACTCAGAGGTCTCTTCGATGCCTCGTGAAGACATCTCACGATCAGTGTGGTTTAATCACGTCCATTTTCCCTTTTTCTCCTCAATAAAGGGGAGAAAATATCTCAGGCTCAATTCAAGTTATTAATACTGGAAGGGAGCAAGATGTTCACATGGGTAGGAAGCATTTAGGGAACCATTAAAGAAGTAAAGAGTCATAAGTTCATCATGCTGCAATTATCTTTAATACCGTCATTACAACAGCACACACTGTACATTTCAGCTAGAAATTGATACTGAATAGATTTCTGGCCACTCAAGGTCAAGAGAGCCCAAAAATATATGTCAGACTTATTAGACACAAAACAGCATCAGTATTCATTTGGAGGTCTATTTCTGACCACCTGATGACCAGGTAACAACTTCAGCATTCAACCCGTTTCTGCCCACCTGATTAATGTGATTTGAGTATTCACACTTTCTAACCCTGTTTTGGTCTCCAGCTCATGAGGTTTGGCTTCTTGAATTAAATATTGTTTGGTTCGTTGCTTGTTTCTGTACAGCAAAGTCTTATCTGCAGCATATACACAATGTATCTCTCATAGATGGAATTGACAGACAAATATTTGTTATAATACCAAAATAAAAAGCCAAAAGCAGCTAAAATGAGAGTTGAATTTTTGACATAAAATAATTTGATTCATTGATTAAACTAAATGAATGAATTAATGGAGCTTGAAAATACATCACTGTGGCACGTTTTTAAGTCTGGCCAAAAGGATTGTGTTAATTTTGTTACCACAGCCTTCACACGCTCCACACTCATTATTGACTAGGACTCATGAATATGTAATGCAGATTAAAAATCACTTGGTTTGGGCATCTAAGGCCATTGTTGGCTTACTACAGGACTGTGGAGGGAAGACTAATCTGTTGCAATAACCCCACAAGAACCAAAGGAGAAACAGAAGAAAAAAGATACAATAAGTAGATTTTAGATTACAATAATCTTTTAAATCCTTAGAAAATATGACTTCTGTTCATTTTTAAGAAGATATGCTGCTGATGCAAAGCAAAATGATGTTATTGCTTAAATCACACCCATTTTATTCATTTTAATCTGATTGTGTCAGTTGCCATGGCTGAAGTTGATTAGTATTCACTAACTGCATGAATACAAAAATAAATATGCGTCTGCCCCAGTGTCCCTGACTGACTGTGCTAGTAACCTCTGTGTTTTCACATCTGGTAATATTAGGAGCAGTTTTTTTCAACACCTCAGTTCAGCCAATACCCATTTAATGTGTGTTTCTCTCCTCTACCATGCAAACACGGAGATGAGTCACATGGTCCCAATCTGATTCACATGGAGAAAAATATCTTTTCCTTCCAGGGCCTATAGGTAGACATTTTGAGGCTACTCTTATTCATTTACTTTCCAAAAAATAGATAATGGACAAGACCACTGTCATGTACTGTAAATACAAAGCTATACCCAGCAGCTGGTTTGCTTATCTTAGCATAAAGACAGAAAAATAGTCAGAACTTTCCAAGAAACAAAGACTACAAATTGCTTTAGTGGTGAGTTACACCCCAGTTTATTTATTAGCTGGGTGAGTAACCTCCAGGGGTATCCACTGGCAGAAAGACTCCATGAAAGCACTGCACCCTGGGAAGAAATAGTCCAATGCATAAAATCAGCAAGCTTTAGAGGTTCTGGCAGGTGAATGTTGTTACTTCTGGACAGAGCCAGAGTCTTTGTGCTAAGTTATGCTAACTAGATAAGCATATTTCTCAAACTGTCAAATAATTTTTAAGAGTGGGTATGAACACAGCCTCATATCATCCTAATGTCCTTGAGTTTTTGATCGTGGCACAGCACCAGAATACTGCACCTGTCGATGGAAAAATGAATTGTATGTAAACAGCATCTTCCATATGCCTTCCAGCCTCCCACAAGACAAGATGTGATCTGTCTTTTCAAGGTAGGGATCTTTCCTGAGGTGATGGAGCACCTGAAGGTGCTCAGGGAATGTGGAAACGACACAATAAACATATTCTGAACAGCTCTTTACAGACAACCGCGTAGTAGTCCATTTTTCATCATGAAAGTCATAAAAGTACCCTCCAACCTTTCCTTGTGTTCATTTTTATCTCTGAACTCTCTCTCTGACAAAATGCAGAAAGTTGAGATGCCTCCAGAGAGGTTACAGAGGAAAAGAAGTTTTGATTCCTGAGAGACAGAGATGGCTCACAAGATAGATCCCTCTTATCGGAGGAAATGTTATCAGTAGAAGAGTGATCTCACTTTCCCAACTGGACACAAAGTCAGTGTGAAGGTTGTTGCTGAGAGCTGAGATGACATTAATAGACAAAATCACAAAGGCATTCGTTCAGTTTTCAAACACTGTTGTGAGATAAGAAAATAAATTGGTGTCAGGGGTGTCAAAAATGAATTCAGATCCAATGAATGAAAGAAATCTCCTGACTGACATTGAAGCCAAAAAACCCCAAGGTCATCTTAGACAGTTGTTGCAAGTTCCTCCTGACCGCATGTGAAAAGTGCCCTAAGACAAGGCACCAAAATTGGTAACGCTATTATATATCTGCAACTATTAATAACAATTTCCCTCAGTGAAGATGTCATTATTATTACTATTATTAAATGGCACTTAAACATTAGTGCTGGTATTCGTGGAAACAGAATAAATACATATATAACCCATTTTCAAATCTGTGGCTTTAATTCTCTTGACGTGTTTTTGCCTTTGATTGCTAAACTCTTTGTTACCATCTTTTATGTTAAATTATTCATGTGAGGAAAATGTTGTGACTTTTGTGTCACACACTATGTATCACTTCTATGGGTAAGTATAGCGATGGGAGATGATTGTTCAATTACATGCTGATGAGCCCCACAAACTAAAGCAAGTCTGTAAAAATGGAATTGGTTGCCATGCTGAATCTACCAGTATCCAGGGACCTGCTGTTCTCATTCTTGTTTTTTATGCCTTTCACGCAATACTTGACCACTAGTGTCAATAGTGACAAGGAAAATCTCCCTCTTGAGGAATTTGCTTTGAATTTTCCTGCCATTCTTCCTGAAAATCAGCTGTTGTGCCTGTTAACACTCACTCTGGCCTTGACTACGATCATGTCCTGTGCTCATCCAAGGATTTCTGACTATGTATGGTTTATGAAAAGGCCACGGAACATGGCAAAAGGAAACATCTACAGTCAGTATATGACTATATAGAGGCAAACAGTAAAAGAAAGCTGATGTTTTAAGATAAAACAGGTAAAAAAGGATTTGCTCCTTCCTATTTTCGTATTGGTCACACTTCAGATCATCAAACAAATTGTAATATTACACAATACATTATATACAAATAAATAAATGCGACACCTATAATGCCACCTATAATTTAAATGATGATTTCATTTACTAAGGGAAAAACACTGTCCAAACCTGCTTGGCCCTGTATGAACAAGTAATTGCTCCCTAAATCTAATAACTGGTTGTGCCACCCTTGGCACCCATTATGCAGAACATTTAAGAAGGCGTTTAACATTGTAATAGGCTTTGGTAGTAATTGTACTCATTTTAGGGCATTTCTGAATTACCAACAGACTCAATCAGAGACTGGGACACACAGGTGTTCACACAGGTGTTGATTGTTACCTGAAAACCTGTTTTGACAAAAGCACCCTCATTATTTCGGATTACACTGTGCCTACATGCAGTTCACCCATAAATTTGTTTGTTTTTAATCAAATGTTTGCACAACAACAATGGGGAGATATATTGCAATGTTCCAGCATAACTATACTTTACAGTACACACAAAAATGGGAGGAATGGGATGTTAACAGCAGTCCATTGTCTAATTTTGCCCAGGGCAATGTTAATAGACAGTTTCATGTACAGTAGTGAACTGTGAAAACACTGCATGCTTTAAAACTGCAACAGCTGCAACATATGCTTCAAGTGCTAAAATGCTAAACTTAGATGTAATCATTAGGCAATTCTCTTTGAATTAACAGAAGGACTGTGAGGAAAAAAAACAGAGAAGTTTAATTTGTTTACACTCAACTTTAAGAACAGTTTTAATATGGTATTCACAGACCAGATTCTAGGTGCAAAAAACACAAATGAGGTGAAAATGCAAGTGCAAGTTCTACTTGTTTGCTAATTGGAAGCATTTCACACGGGGTCTTTAAAAGGCAGCGAAAGTTTCTCGGACAAAAAATAATCTTTTGATGCACAAAGTTGTTATTTAAAATCCAGCAGAAAAGCTTCAGAAGCTCTCACACTTGCCTCCGAAATGAATGATTTACAATGTTATGTTATGCAGTCTTGGTGTACAACATCAGAAGAGAAGCTAAACAGAATAGTGCTAATAGTATCTAACTGATCCAATGACCCAGTTTTGTCTGTAGCATGATGTTGTTAAGAGTATAAATGTTTACAATGATCAATATTGCAAATGGTCCAGTGAGACTGTAACACTATTCCATAACCGGGGGTCAAATATTGAGAGTCAGAAAGGAAGCTTGTACTGTAAATGAATTCCTCTGCTGGTGCAGACCTGCTGGAGAGTGATAAACTGGCAGAAGATACTCACACGTGTACGCAGGACCTGGCAGGGTTGTCCAAGAGATACCATGCTCTCTTCAGTCCACCAGAGGCAAATCTGAGTCTGCCTGAATCCCACTTGGTTTCCACCAGATAGCACAGGAGGAGATGCAGCTCTCCACCCTGCAGCCATGCATTGAAGCACTAACATGCAGTGGAGCGAATGCTCAATTTAAGGGAAAGAGGATGAAAGAGGGAATTCAGTACAGGAACTGGGGCTGGTGGGGGATTGCGAGGGGGATTTGTATTGATGCCTGAGGTGACTTTTTATTCACATAAGCAATAACCACCAAAGAGTATAACAGCTCTGATGAGACTTACCAACAACCCCTGAACCACAACCAGAGTGGTGCAAAGACTGTTGGTCATAGAAGGAGAGCTTCATTTGAATTTGTGCTTGGTGAGTGTCAGCAGGTATTTTACACACTCTGACAAACAGACATGATGCTTTAGGGAGAAACTGATGAATCACCAGAGAACTAACTTCATGCTCCTACATGGCCTCTTGCTTAGTCATCACATTGAATTAATACAGTATAAACAGCCACGTAAAGTGAAAGTTTAAGACTAATGCTCTCCCCAAGAGGAGCATATTGATCAATTGCAGTCTGAGGCACAGTTTGGTATAAGGGGAACACATTTGTAAGATAAGTAAAGATGTGTAAAGACTCTGATTATTGGCAATAATAAAGTGTGCATTACAGTTAAACATTATTTATTCAGTGTAATACATGAACTCCATCTAAATCATCTATGGTCAGTTTTGTGACTTCAACAGCTGCAATGTCATTGCAACGCCAAATGGGCCTGCAGCTATGGAGATAAAGAAAACAGACCACCAGACACTCACATGTCAGTCTCAGACCCTTTTCACATATGGCAGCAAGATACTCAAGTATTCCTAGGCATCAATCTGTCCCTTTCCCCAACGCCAGATGAATGAAAATGGTCCAACTATGAAGAAACACAGTGGACACATTTGGTTAGATGTGAGACTGACAGAAATCCATTCACTGGTGTATGTTATTCTGGTCTTACCCAAAAGCTGGACATGGGATACAATAAAAGGAAAAGACAGGCATCACATCCACTATCGTTTCATTTCATATCCTCACAAGACACTAAGCAATCCCATCTGACGGCATCTGGACAACAAGCTTATTGAGATGAGTTTGTCTTTTGTGCAGCACGGCAAAACAGTAATTGCCCCATCCCCCACCACCTTTTCAGGCTGTGTCATTAAATCAGGCAAAAGGAAACATGCCATCCGGTTAAAGTCATAGGACACACAAGAAGGAAAGGGCACGCTGCTCGGATGGCAGAGACCTGTGCTGAATGCCAAATAATTCAGCTGTTTACAAAGTGGGGGGATCATTGAGAGCAGATGTGTGAGTTGAGGAACCGTGAGGTGACTAACTGAAATGGACACCAAGCACTGAGATGGAAAAATACATCTTTACCCTACTAACATCCTTAAAGATCAAAGATATGATCAAGCGTGCTAATCTTTTATCTCTCTAGACTTCTAGTGGTCAATGTTTACATTGCAGGGGATAAATAGAGCATTGTACAGTATGTCAATATTTTGTTAGGTCCTTTAAAGCAGATATATATGTATTTCTACATCAATACTCTACCTCTAGACTTATTATGTGTCAGCTGTAATAATAACAGCATCTTTCATCTCAGTGTTTTCTATCAAGTTTTTGGATCATGCAGTTTTATTGGCTTAGTCCTACTGCCTTCATGAAACCTGTCTGTCAGGAGTCGGTAGAGACCAAACCAGAGATAAAAGGAGAATGAATCATGTACATGCTATTATCAGATCTCTAGACAAACACACAACAAATAAGAGATAATTTTCTATATATCTGCTGCATATGAAAGTAGACAACTATGAGTATAACTGTAGCAGTTTATCATATATACTTTATAAGAGTCAGTGTTTCTGTCCCCTACACACAAATGGTCAAGAAAGCTAGTCTGCGGGTTTAAGGCAGTATATTATCTGTACTAATATAATTTATCACTTATTAAATATATCATTACAAGTTGCACTGGCAAGGATACATTTGGAAACACCTACACACTTACACATTCTTATTTTCTGTTAATTTTGTTCAATCAAATGGTTGTAAATGGATCACAAACACCAATACGAACTGAACAATCAGTTTTGATTTTACCTCCATTTTGTTAAATATATAACTTTAAAAAAAGGCCTGTACAGCAATAAATGCCTGCCAAGTCTGTGGCATTCTACTCATTAGTTTTTGCAGATTATCCACAGGGTCTCTGCAGCTCTTCCCAAAGGTCTGCTTTTTGGCAGTGTTCTCAAACTTTTTGGTCCAGCTCCTATCACACCAGCTTGATGGGGTTCAGATCTGGTGATTGTGCTGGCCAAGCCAGCACGGAGAGTATTCCACGTTCTTCTCCAAGTAATTCTCACACATCCGGGAAGAGGGCCTGGGGTCACTGTTTTGCTGTAAAATCAAGTTATGCTGACTCAGTCACTGCCCAGAGGGAATGGTCTCACCAGTATGGAGTGGTATCCATGCTGATTGAGGATGCTTTGCAAACAATGCAGTTTGCTCACTCTCCCGTTGTCAAAGCATTCCCAGATATTCATGTCATAACAAGCCCTGACCTGCATAATGTATATACTTTGCTTGAATCCTAAAATCTCAAATTTGACCTCGTCAGTCCTCAATACTTGGTTCCAGTTTGTACATCTTGACCCACTACAACCCTTTCTTTCTTATTGGCCATTTATTTATTTTTTAATTTTGCAACTCTGCCCATGAAGCACACAGACTTGAGTCTCCTACCCACAGTGTCTGCACACTGGTTTCTCTCTTCTTTTATTCAGCGAAGAACGTTAACTGAAATGCATCGCTGACTCTGTCAGGTCTCTACATATAAGGATATCATCTTCAAGCAGCCTGTACCTTATCAGCCAGATGTTGTGGCACTTTGTTCACAAAAACATCATCTTGTCACCCAAAGCATTTCAATCCTATTACAGTAAGTGAGGCACAATTGGATGACTGGGTAGTTCGGATTCCAGACAGATCCAATGGGCTAAATGGATTGAATATAGCTTTGAAGTTTTCAAGCACAGGTGTAGTCATAAATATGCTGCTGGGGTTGTCAGCAGGTTTCCTCACGGTCAGAGTCCTGAGTGTGTCGGCTCATATCACAAGGGTTGCAGTACTCAAAACAACGAGAAGCACCTTTACTTATGAGCAAAGGATGCGTCTCATTTTTGGAATTTGGCTACCCCATACAATTTTCACTAACACTGAAACTGCATTGAAAAGATGTACTATTCTTACAGTATATTGTACTTTAGTACCAAATGATTTCTGAAGTCAAGGCAAAGCCTAATATTCATTTATATTTTCTGCAATTCTAAGCTTGTTTACTGCAGCAAACCCACATTTCATAGTTGCTGAAGCAGTAAAACACGTCAAATTGATAAAATGCAGAAAACATTTTAATAAAATGGAATACAGCACAAGTCAACTTAATGCTCCACATGCAAATGCAGTTGAACTATTCCAGATTATTCACATATGGAGAGTATCACATATTCTGACAAAGCAGTAACATAAAAATGTCAAAATACATTTTTTTCCCAAATATGAAATTAAAGATTTAATACATGACATTTGAACATTATGATAAACCATCAGAATAGCAAGCTGCCTCCATTTCTTTATGACAAGGCAAACGGCATATACATATCTGAGGGTTTAAACATTTAGCCTCATCTGTTTTTCAGTGCTTGCTTTATTACACGTCCCCAGCCAGACAGTTCAAAAGGCTTAAAGACAGTTTATGTGGGTCAACGTGAGGCTGTTCAAGAAAATAACTTAATGATAAAGTAACTAAGACAGGTCGGTATAGAAATGATCTGGGGTTGACAGCACGAGACAAAAATCAAAGGCTCCTATATGACCACTAAACATGTTCATACCCATGCCACATAGTGACAAATACTTTTGGAAAACAGCCAGTTGTATGACCACTTTTACTGTACTAGCATTTGGTTTAAGTGGGAAAACAAAATCCGATGAGAAATTCTTGATTATCAAAGACTATTTGTGTATGCTTGTGTTGACAGTACTGTATATGATGAAAAATAAGAGGCCTCATGTCGAGTTAAACTGAGATGCACCAAATAGGGAAACGGGATGATCGAGTGGATGGATGGATAAATGAACATATGGAGGCTGGGTGGGGAGGGGTTGGATAATGTTTCACGCTGCCGATCGTCGACGAATGACAAACGCTCCCCTCTGCAGCTGCCCCAGGTAAATTCTCATCTTTGTACTGTCGCTTGTCTTCCTCACCCAAATCTATAACACAGAAAATCCTTTAATATACAGTAGTCATTTAGGAATAACACACTGCAAACACTTTGTGACTGCCTTGAGTTGATTGGAGTTGGAAATCAGTATGCATTGCTAGTCAAAAAAAATAAATATGCATAAAAAAGCTCTCCACACAAACAACATTTAAAATAGAGGCTGATGATATTCATTTTCAGTCATTTTCTTGCTGCCAAAAAGCATGCCATCCTGTCCGTGGCTGTGGATCCAAGTCCATTTGCTTGTATTAAATGCATAATCCTTTAGAAATGGCCACAAATGTTTCATTTCCACAAAAATCCCAGTAATTTCCTAAATCAGCTGGGCCATGTATTTTATAGCTAACACTGCTCAAACAGGAGTAAACAGTACATTTGCTGGGGACTATTTTTCAGCTGTGTATGAACACACATTTGGCGATGTGGTTACCGTTTCCAGCTTAAGGATAACATATGTGGAAATTAGTCAAAATTAACTACAGAGAATGCGTTTACTGCGATGAAAAAATATGTGATCCAGTGTAATGTGTTTTGAACGTTTGTGACGTTCTAAGGCTCAGTGGAATTAAACATATCTAAATATATAAGCTTTGACTAGAAAGGCTTTTCACTGAATTTGTGCACAACAGGGTAACAGAAAATATATTCTAAGTAATAAACCCAGTTTTCATACTGGCAGAGCTGGATGAGAACAAAAGCTCACCTCATTGGTCCCTACTGAGCTGATGACACAGCTAATCTTTGTGTTGTCCTTTGACTCCAGGTAGATGGCTTGGCTTTTGTGGTACCTGTCAGGATAAAATACACAAACAAAAACAAACAAACAAACAAACAAAGAGCATTCATTTAGCATTCACTGTGAGGAATGAGAGATAGGAATAAGCACAGGCAGAAGAAGGGTTCAATATACATAATTTTGCCCAGTAGAATAAAGCGCATTCCTCCTGAGATGGCACTAAGTAGATAATTGGTCTGGAAAGTCAAAACAAAATCTCTCCTTTTTTTAATGGTGTCAAACTTTCAGAGGACAGAACCAAGCCAAGGGAAGAGACAAAAAACAAAAAGCACTTGATCATTAGGGCTCAGTGAAGAATGACAGTGAGAAAGATTTCCAGTGGTGTCATCTTCTTTAGAGATGAATAAATGAGACTCTGGCTTTAAAGAGTAGTGCATGTACTTCACAGGTCACTCCTCTGATCTTCCTATCAATCTGTCTATATCAGAGCAGCTAATAAGACAGAATTCCATTATTTTTTCACCTCTCTTTAAATGACCTTATGTTCTGCCACATATCTGATGCAGAGTTTTGCTCTCAAACAGGAGGAAGTGCTGGGTCTAGTCAAGGATTTTCATTATCTTCATATCTGCATCCCTGCAGAATGAAGCACTGCTTCTAATGCAGCCATCTACCATGGATATTTATTTTTATGGGGGCTTCAAGAATGAGCATTCATTTATTCAGTGGCTCCTAACTAATCATTCTTTCTATAGTCCAGACTGCCATAAAAGTAGCTGTAAAATATCATTTAAAGACTAACCACAAACAAACAAATGGTAATGTGGCCATCTAGTGGTGATACAAGTTGTTGTCAACCTGTGTGAGAAAGCCACAGTGTCAGGAGGATTTACCATCTTTTGTCATAGTAAAGTTTTCCTTCCTCGATTCGTGCTTCATAACGCTGGGAGGGGTTCTCCATGGGAGTGGAAGGGACGTGCTCTGGAGATGAGGGAGACACTGAAGAACAAGAGACGCCCAATTAGTATTATCATGCAAGACATACAATATGTACTGATGGTTTAATGTTTAGCTGATAGGCAATTTTGGAACAATTTCCCTCCTTCAATATGCAAAGATTTGTGGCACAGAGTGGTTAGTTATACTGATATACTAAATCACAACCCCTGTATCATGATCCATATCGCCAGATTCTTGCCAATGCACAGCCTTTATAAATACTGGAAACAGATAACAAAATGTGCCAAATAAAACCTCTTATTTAATCTATACAAAAACCACAGTATAAGCAACATGTGTTACGGTTACTCAGCAAATGTAACTACTTCTTAAACTCGTATTGTGCATTACGAGTGGATATTAACTGCGAAAAAGTTCCCACTGACATACCTGGCCGTTTTGGTGATTTAAGCTGTAAAAGAGAAAGTGCAAGATTTTTAAAGGAAATAATGGAAAAAAAATCTGCAGAAATATGCATAATATGAAGAAACTAAATAATGCTTACCTTATTAAGTGTTCTTAGGTCTTCCATTATCTGTTCATCTGTTAACAAATAATTTAGCTGAGGTTTGAGGAGTTAAGGAACTTTATAAAAACAATTCTGCACCAAAAAGATACAGCTGACACTGACTGCAATTCTCCCTTTGACTGAAATAGGAAAGGAAAAAAAAACTCTCTCCACAGGCAATCCAAAGTACAAATACTAATCAACAATGAATAATTTAACTCTCACATTTTATAATGTGAGATCATTATCATGATCATCTCACTGTCTGCATCCAATATAAGATTACAAGTTTACGTGAAGGATATCTGGTGCAGGTTTTCTCCGTTTGTCTGGTATTGGGACTGGATCATTGGGCCGTCGTCTCAACTTCCGAGTCATGATAGGTTTTACTTCCATAGAGTCTATGGATGTAAGAAATGATACCAATATAAGATATGACAATATAATTCAAATAGTGTAAAACTTCTACCAAAAAGCAGAACTTTTCTGTTGATTTACAGTTTCTAAAATTAATCTGATCAATTCAGTAGAAAAACTCTCACTTCCACCCACATACTTTCAGCTGGTTTCTCTCCCTTGTGCTGATCGAGTTTCTAATTAATAATCCTGTTCTGGCTCCCTTACCGCCCGTCAGCTCCATTGTTAACTTTTCGTTCTCTATCATCTTCTTCTTCTCCTCCAGCTCGGCAATTAGGTTTTCCTTCAATTCAACCTTTTTATCATCAAACTCCTTGACAGCTGCCTTCTTCTCTTTGATGTAGTTCCTCTCCACCTGATCTGTCTGCAGAAAGTTAACAGATGGAAATGGTGGATGTTGAAGGGATGTTTTTTTGTAATATTAAAAAAACTAAAGGTCGGTTCCATATAAACAATGGTCAATCTGCATACTTACCTCAAGTTGAAGAAACAGGTCTGTGAAAGGAAAGAAAAATATAACTGGTCATGCAGAATAAACATTAGTTTCAAGTCATTATGGTGACTTGTATTGACTTTTGACAACCTAAGTTAACTTTCTCAAGACTAGAAAATGCTCAAAAAGAGGTTACACACAAAGAAACAGAGGCTTGCACCACAAAGTCCTTAAAACATTTAGCAAATAAGTATGAACCTAAATCAAGCAGCTGCTGATTAGGAATGCATCTTGTACTGCGTTTTACTCTTTTGCAACCAGCTTCCCCTGGGACTACTGGCTTACTTCTATTCCAGCCCATTCTGGGTTAGACTAAACAGTAATTTTGATCAGCAAAAAACAAATATAAAAATATGGCACGCATACCGAGCAATGGAAAATACCTATCACAACTGAGCCACTGAGGCAACAAAAGTAACCAATATAATTATACTACAGTTTCTGACATGCCAGTAACTTATGTAGTCAGTGTGCTCATGCCACTGGTATTTACCACTAAAAAGCCCAATCCATGGGTATGAGCATTCGTCTGGATTACAATTGCGGTCAGCTGGTTTTGTCTTGCATACCATGTGTTAAACTCCAGGGTTCAAGCTAACCTCTCCATACAACACTAACAGAGACAAAGCTTTTTTTTTTCCTATGTCCGTCACAGTTTTCTCTTCCTAGTTTACACCTCTAAGCAGCTGTTTTACCCACGCCCTCCTCTGTCCAAGCAAACCAAACTATAGCAGGAAGTACATCAGCAGCAACCCCGTGTTCTCTAAACACTGCTAAACTTGCCTGCATTTCGAAGTCTCTCTTTGTACTGCTGGTCCAGCTTCTTCATTCTCTTCTGATACTCCTGCAGTGTACCTGCGAAGAAAATGAGTCAACTTCCAAAAGTAAAAATGTACAATTTTTGTTTTAAGAAATGCACGGTTTTATCCAATTATTACTTAGTTGTTTATGTAACATTTTGCATCCTACTTTATTTAACTCTCTGCACCAACCCATAATCTGGACACTCTACCTACACTTGAATTAATAAACAGTCCACAGTTTCAACATTCAGCATAAGCCTAAGCAATAAAGAGCTCATAGGGCAGCTAACTGTGCTACCTTACCCTGGAGCAGCCCAGTCAGCCGTTCAGAAATACTTATTGAGTAAACAAAAGACAGTCTTGGTTACTTAAAATAAGATGTACATGGTGACTGACAATTTGTCATCAGTTACCATTTGTTTTCCAGCTTATTTATCTTTTTAATGGCGTGATAATGTAATTATTATCCACCACCATAAGTAACAAGGCTTTGGCTGCTTTCTTAAAAACTTTCCAATGAACCATCACCCAAGCTAAAGTAAAACAGTGATTCACATGTGGAAAATCCCTTCATCCTCCCCAGACATAAAAGAGAATCCAAGTGATTACCTTCTTGTAATTGCTGCAACTGTCTTTTCAGAGAGGCCAGTTTGTCTTGGTACATCCTGCATTGAAATAAACCACGTTAACACTTTCCTCTTCACTATGTGCAGCAAACTTTCCCCTTTAAATTATTTTATTAAGGTCGGAACAATAGATTTTTTTTAAAAAAAACTTACTGCTCTTTGATTTCCACATAGTCATCCTCATCATGCTTGGCAAGGTCTGTTTCACTGGCATCCTCTGTGTCTGGAAATGGGCATGACAGGAAAAAAACTGACTCTAATTTCAAAACAATTTTAAACTAAATTTCAGGAGAAGTTTTTTTTTGTCTCTGATTTATATTTATAAATACTCCGCAATATAAAGATTCTCCACAACAAAAACTAAATGCAGTTAAGTTGACAGACAGACAGAGGACATCTGTGCAATGCGTGGCACTAGCAGGCTACTGGTGAACCCTGCTAGAAATGGTCCGTCCTTTCGAGCTTGTGAATTTAATCAAATGACAATAAAAAGAACTACAGGAATGTATCTGCTACTTTAAATGTCAAGCATCTGCCGCATGATGAGGTGGATCAGAGCAACCCCGGTTAACTTGGTCGCACTGTTAGTCCAACGGTACCCCTCAAGACATTAATATGTCAAACTTGGGAGCCAAGTTTCTAAGTATCGCCTAAAAGCTACCGTGGATCTGACAACGTTACCTTCAAACCCCCTGACACAACAGAAGGGCAAGGCCCAGATATATTAAGCTGACACAGCAGCTTTCATTTTCGGTTAGCATTAATGTGCTAGCTCAAGTTAGCCCAGCCTAGTGTTTAAACAGTAATCAGAATCTAGCTCACGTAGTTAGGCACAGCACATAACTAAATATATACAGAAGAAAAAAAAGTCACGCTGTTCGCTTAAGACGTCAATGTCAGAAAACTGTCCAACCTTGTAGTGTTGTCATCGCCTGGCTTTCCTCGTTTTTCTCTCTGACTGCAATCCGTCCTGTCTCACTGAATTGTGTGAAAAGGGCAGTGCAGTGGACACAGCACGCACGGTTTTGCCTGCCGACCCGTCAATGCTCTGAGCTAATGTTACGTAGCTAGTTGGCTAATTAGCGTCGATGCTATACATCCGATTTGACTTTCATGACATAAAACTGTGTATTAGTCCAGGCCAGCCGATGCTGGCTTATCTCAGAAAATTTTAGTGGTAACAGATTTGAACAATAACTTTGGTTAAATCAAATGTGTCCACCCCAGAGTGCTTGCAGGTTAACTGGTTACAGGTTCACGCGTTTGTTAGGCTAAACAGCTAGCATGTAAACACACCAGTTTGGTTTATTGTCGTTAATCGTGGGATCAAATTTTTATCACTACTGGTAGTATTTACGGCGTACGTTGTTTATATCGCCAGCTTTTGACATATTTAGTGACTTGGCAGTGACTTGCCTGGTGGTAGTAGGGTAGCTAACATGTTAAAGCCTTTAGCAAGCTAGCTTACTAACGCTACGTTCTGTTGAAGTTGCCACTGGACTAGCATTGCAGCTTCGCAGGGCATTGAACGCTAAAGTTTGACACGAAGCGCCAAAGCAACGCATGCAACATTGCATGACAAATGTGTTGCCACTCCAATCAGGTTAATTAAGCACTGCATTCAAATTTGTGTCTAGATTTAGACAATAATCGCTCGTTTCCGTTTCTTTCCCAACAAGTAGACAGAGCCCAACGGTCAATGAGCTTCTGGCCAATTCGTTTAACGTTACCTTCTTCCGAGTCTCTTCCCCTAAAACTCCGATCATCGTCTTCATCCACGCTGTCGAGTTCTTCTTCATCATTATAATAATCCACCATAGGTGATAGCAAAGTCGAGGCCATTTGTTCGATGGAAAATGTAAACAAACACAAAATAAACAATCGATTGTGTTTTGCAGCTTAGTTGGAACAGCGCCTACAACTGGCAGGACCCCCCAGTGTCAAGGTGTCTGACATTATGCCTGTGCACAATGTCTGTAATAGTAGCGTATGATGTGAATATTAATAACTTTTACCAAAAAAATTAAATATTTAGAATGATTATTTCAGATGAAATAATATCGTCCCATCATTATTGTGAATGCTTTGAAATATAAGCTAAACTTTCAAACAGGCATATTTCTGAACATTTGGGGGTCGCCTTGCTTTGGCTCCCGCTCAGTTCTCTATCAATTCTATTTAGTTTTTGAACACTCAGAAGGGAAGAGTCAACGGGTTTGTACCAGTGAGAGGCAGCGTTTCTCTGAATAGTCCTGATCCCTGTCTATTTTCTGTGCTTTGCCCAGAAATGTGAATTTTAAATTTTTTTTTTTTTAATTATATAAAATTATTTAGTAATTGAGTGTAGCAGTTATGTTTAAGATATCTTCAAACATTATTGTTTGAAGGCAGTCTCAGTCTCTCTCTCTCTCACACACACACATATATATACTGTATATATACACATATATACATATATGTCTGTGCACTTGGCTCTCTTGTATCACATGCAGCCTCTGCTAGCAACATTATGACAGTAGGTTGCGTACTTTTTAGAACAGACTAAACAATTAGGCTGCAGTCTAAGCTACAGTGGACAGCATCAAATAGGCTCTGTGCACTTTCATTATTTCCCGATTTATACCTAACACAAAGACTCTCCCCTGCCTGTTCAAAATAAACCTATGTTTAGAGGATTATAATGTCATTGTTACTTCCAGGCTTGGGCACAGCAGTTCCACCAGGCTAATGGATAAAACACTTGTCACCTAAGCCAGGCATTGTGTGTTAGAGTCCCATCTGGGGTCCAGCTGAGTGATAGAGTAAATGTGCTGGGGTCAATTGGATCCTCCCCAACAAACATCCTCTGCTGTGCAGTTAATATCTTTGGATTGTTAACAGTCCAGCAATATTCAGCCAAACAAGACATTGGCAGACATCATTGTTTTCTATGCGAAACTCAGACAAGGGTAATAAACATAAATGTAAGTTATGACCCAAAATCTTCTTTGTCAGCCACTTTCACTGGTTTGTATTATTAAGAGTCCGCTGTGTCAGGAGTCATGCAACTACAAGATGTCAGATACACATAGGGATATATGAACAGACACAGTTTGAACAATCTGATGGTTAGACCTGGTATTTAAACAACTTGATCAATAATTGACATTTAAACAATTTAACTTTGTGAATAAAACAATATTTGGCAAAACAATGCTGTTTTATAGGAGGCCACAATTTTGACCACAATTCCAGATACGTGCATTTAAAAGGTACTCCACTACAAGTTCCACAAGCACCAAAAATTCTTTACTTAAGTTGAAGAAAAAAACTAAATGAATGCCGTAAAATGTGTTATCAGTAGAGTACAAACATACTCTACTAATTACAGTATGTCAAAAAGAAAGTATTCTAAATACTATTGAATTTAATGCTTCTTATTACATGGATGTGCATGTCCAGGAGATTAGCTTGACGTGTGCCTCATAAACATCTCCCAAAAAATCTACAATGTTCAGGCCTTCATAAGTTTAATAAATGTAAAGATTTGGGGAGAGAACTGAATTCTATTTTAAAAATCATCTAACATTAATGTTTTTTCTTCCATTCAGAAATTTCTTTAGGAAATAATGCAGAAGTAAATGTTGGGGACCATACACCAGTTTAAACAAAAAAGTTTAAAGAAATAGTTAACTCTTTTGTTATTTGTGTTGTTAAATGCAAACAAACTCTTAAAGGACATTTAAAAGAACATTTTGTAGTAAAGGTGGAGCTATTTTCAACTACTCTAAGTACTGCCACGAGGATAATCTATAAAAAGCTACCATCATACATACTGTAAGGTGATTATATTTTGATTCTAAATGTCAAAGTAACTAGTAACTAAAGTTACCAAACCAGGTTTTCCCATTTTCCTAAAATATAGTGGAGTTAAATGTCACATGAAATGGAAACATACAAGTCAAGTACATATACCTCACCTACAATTTTCTTTTTTTTATGTCCACAAGTACAATGTAATGCAATCCATCAGAGCAGTTCTGCCATGAGTTCTACTTTTACCATGTCAGAAAGGTGCCAATTCTTCTATATGAATTGTATTACATTGTATATGTGTACCTAATAAAGTGGCCAATGAGTGCACACTATAAAAAATTGTTATACATAGAAATAAAAAAACCAACAGTTTTTTATAGATTGATCATAGTGTAGACATTGTTAATATTGTACATGACTATTGTAGCTGGAAACAGTACAGTTTCAATATTAAATAGCATCATGTTTGCTAATGAAAGTTAATTAGTTAAAAGGATAACTATCATTGGATCAGTTGTTTTAATGATGAAATGATAACACAGCTGAAGACATGTATCTTTTCATGAAAAACATGGTCATTCTTATGTCTGTCCAAACCTTTTACTCAAACTAACAAACTGAAAATCTCCCTTTAACATTGTGTTAGTTAAACTTCACAGTAACAACAGCAGGTGGTAGCATTGTATTGCATATTTTAAGGAGAAGCGCTGGATTCCCATCACTGAAGTTGCAACAGAATCAGGATGACTCAGTCCATACATCTTTAATGAAGTGCACAAGAAATGTGCACTTGTAGGGTTGGTGGTAACTTTTATATTAGCATTTCATATGTAAATCAGCATTCCTAAGGAGATATGCAAAGAGGCGTATTTTAGATTAAATTGTGTAAACCAGTTGTGCACATTTGCAAAGCAATAATTTGGGTATTTATTCTGCACAACAAATACAAATAAAAAAAATATATGTATATTTTAAAAGCCTGGAAAGTGTTCATCCTCGCGACGCAACTTTATTTCCGCTCGTCTGTCAAACTGTCAAACACGAGCGAGGGGTTGTGCTCCTGCTGCTCCGTCATTCAGGAAGTCCAGACCAACTGACAGCACTTCGGCAAAGTCGCACCGACATCTTCAGATTCGGACTAAATGCTGTTGAAGTGCGTACGCTTTTCAACAAGGACCAGTTTTTACAAAAGGTGAGCTGTTTTCTCTCCGCTGTTGCGTTGCTCTCACTGTTTGCCCC
>OMLM01002913.1:21443-43033 GCA_900302695.1 Helostoma temminkii | reverse complement strand
TCCCCCCCCCCCATCTTGACGGTTAACAGCTCGTGCTATCGCCTCGCGCTCTCAAACTGAAATGACACTTCCTCTTGTCTCAACGGCTAAGCTGCTTTAGCTAACTGTCAAAGCAGTAAAAGTGGATATAAAGCGGCAGCAGCGCTCGTATATTGCACCTGAAGTTGGAAATGACCACGGTCGATTGGTTTCGACGTTGTTCGGCTTGTTGTTTGAACGCCACTCTACCCAGAGGTGGTGAGTACAGAGACAAGCATCAGCTCGCTGGGGTTAAGTGCGTAGGTTCGCCTTTTAACGGTTTTGGGCCAAGTGTACGTTTGTTTATTGATGTGTATCTGCACCTGCTGAAAAATCCACGCTGAATTTGGGAAAATTACGCTGTGAGGTGACGGGGAAGACGCTTTGCCGTTTGGTTTGTCCCTCAGCGGGTGAGTGTAAAGAGCAAATGGATGACAGGTTGTAATGAAATATACTGTTGAGGGCTCTTTTTAAGACGACAAGGCGGCTGGACGCTGTGTTAACTTGTCTGAGGTTTTATGTTGGTGTACTGTCAAACAGTATGGATCAGTCTGTATGAGTCTGACACAGTCAATACTGCTGTGGTATCTTCCATTGCATCCTACATTGTTGTGAGTGAGATTTTACTATCAACGCGCAGTTACAATGGCTTTCGGTCGAGACGGTGTAACGTCCGCTACACATGACCCGAGACACATTTTACTACATTTACTACACCTCTCTGCACTCACCAACCAGTCGACCATTAACTACCTGCACACTTGACACTTTTGTTTGAACGATTTCTATCCTAACACTGCCTTAATGCAAAAGCAACAATCGCACGTCATGCATATTTTATATTATGAGTCCCACTTGACTTGAACGCTGCTCTTACGATCAACACACGCACGCAGGGCAGTGTTTATCAAAATGCCCGACGTTAAAAGTAAATGTAGGCTAACATGACGCGCTAGAAATGGCAGATGTACATAGCAAGCTGAGCACTAAAACCCAAGCTGACCCAACATGATGTCATCTCTTGTGTGTAGAGCGCATGAGTGAGAGGCAACGGACCCGTGTGTCACTGCTAAAGTGTGTCATTTGTAAAGATTTATTTTAAGAAGCCTTCCCACGAAATTTAAAGCGCGGATCACAATAGTTTAATCCCATATTATGACACTGCACCTGCATGTCATTCATATGGATTTGCAGTATGTTCTTATTTCCCTGCTTAGTGTTGCAGAGAATGGATGTAGTGTGCATGAAAAAGCATCCGCTTACACACATTTGTTTTGCAGGAAATCATTGCAGTCATAATGCTGAATTGGTAGTGTCAAACAGATTCCAGTTAAATAGAGTAAAATCTTCTGAAGAAAGAAGCAACTTTTTTTTTAACAGACGTCAAGGTACATGCTTTACTTTACATGTTATTACCACACTGTTTCCTGTCAGGAATTTTGGTGCCATGCCTGTTCAAAGGTCACAGACCCTTTTTATCAGCACTCATGTCTGGTAGGCTCATCTACAGCTCAGTGGCCATGCAACTGAGAAACGGAACAGAAAATGATCCACTTCCTTGTTCATAATGGTATCGAGTGCATTTAAGCATTTAAGATTTCACTGTGATTGAGCAATGAAAGGTAATGTTTAACTAATCCAAACTACTGAACTCCTATAGAACGGGTGTTGGTGCTGTAGGCTGATAATACAAAGGTGGGTTTGACATGCCAAATGCTTGTTTTATGCACAGTTGAAACCAAGTGAGGTCAGCCACATCTGGTGGGTAAGTCAAAGGGCCACAAATAGACAAATTTTATTAGCCACATAATCTATACACTGTTGTCTAGTGTTTTTGGGTAAATGGATTAGGTTGTCCTCTGCTTTCATTCGACCTTTATTTTTCACAGAGTCACACAGCTCTATATGCAGTGTGACGTCAAGCTTCCTTTAGACAGGCAGAGGCAGTCATAAGCATATTGCTAACAGTCATGTTTTTTTATACAACTGAGCTAGAGATTATTGAGATGTTAGTCAGGGGTTCTTATAAATTTGCACTCATCCCTTTGAGTACTATGTGTGTGTGTGTGCACGCACGCATCTTTTCTTTTTTTCTGTTGTGGGCAAATTTAGTTTCTGTACCATCGTTGTAAGGACATTTTAGCAGTTTCTCATAACGTCAAAGAGCGTTTGGGGGTTAAGACTAGGTTTTAGGGTTAGGGTTAGAATTAGGTTTTGTTTAGGAAGAGGATAGGGCTAGGCATTTAGATGTGATAGTTAGGGTTAATGTAAAGGATTAGCCAATTAATTATGTCAATGAGTGTCACACACATACTGTGTGTGTATGTTTGTGTGTTCGTGTTGATGGAGACAGTGGGAAAGGGCACATCAGCTGCTCTTGACAACTGGCTGATGTGGCTGTCAGAGATGGGGTGGGGAGATAAGCCAGACATGAGACCATGTTCATACTAAAGACATGTGCCCATCTGCTTAAGTCAAACTGAATTTCAGGGCTGTGCAGGTAACATGCTATGAGAGCATTGTGTTGAATGGGGAAAAAAGTATCTGAGACTTTTCTGATTGTGTCACTGAAATTGCCAATTTTCAGTTATAGTATATTGTATTTCATCAGTCAAACATTATTCAGGCACCTATTGAGCCCCAGACAAGAACATTTTCTTCTTTTTTTTCTGTGGGACTTACACACACACACACACACACACATTTAAAGTGTTCAAAGTTAGATTTACCAACCTGTTTGAACCTCTGTTCACAAGATAATTGGTAAATGCCACACATTCTCCTACTTTACCCTTACCTGCCACTTAAAAACACATATGTACGAGTGCTTCTTGAGGCTCATTATATTCCATTGATGATAACTGCAAAATAAAACTGAAAGCTCAGAAAAAGCAAGGAATTGAATGTCGGGTTGACATTATTTGGTCCAATATAATGATACACTCACCATACTGTAGTTGGTGCTAGTGGTATATTTTTATGTTAAAAATAAATTTACACAGAAATATATATCAAAGGAAATATTTTTGTGTTGGTATAATATTAAAATAATTCGGAGTACCAGAGGTAGGGCTGAGTATCTTACTAAAAAGCTTGACACTGGTTTGAGCATCTTGACTTAGGTGCTCGTTCCTGAATGTCACTTTTGTATACTAATATTTGATATTTTTATTACATTTTATATGTATTACATAATATACTACACATCTTTAGTTTTATTTTTCATTTTCCTGGCAGTTTGACACATTCGAAGCAGTTTTACAACATACAAAAAATTAATCTTTTTACCACAACTTTAATTGACTGTATGCTGATTCTTATGACCATTTTGGTCATAATTTTTTTGTACTGTTCAATTGTGAACTTGAAACTTAAAATCGACATAAAATATGTAATAGTCCTGACACTGTTGCACAGAGTTCAGACAGACCTGCGGTGCGTCCGAGCCCCCGCCCTCAAAATGCTGAGCACTGTTTAACTAGTCTGTTGCATTGTTGCACTCAAATGATGTTTTTATGTAATGAACTCTTTAACTTTCAGTCTAATATGCAATTAAAAATGCTCACACCTGAGCCCTGTTTATATATTGAAATGTGGTTCAGAGCGACAAGGCATTTTTTGATACATGATGGTATGTAAGGAATTTGGTCAGTGCCATAAAAGTATTGAAATTTGGTACCTCACCCTAGCTAGAGGAGACAGAAAGCTGGCTTCTGTACAAGTATAATTTTGGTCTAAACGTTGTTTTGCCTCCCTTCACAACAACAACGCAAGATCATAACACAGAAAACGTTTTTTCAAATGTATTCTCTCTGTTGAGCATGTTTAATCTGTTTAAGAACATTTGTGGTGGCAAAACATTCATTTAGTGTGGATAGGAGGTCAGAAAGGAGAAGGAATTTAAATTCTCCAATTTAGCTGGCTTAGTGGAGCGTGGTCTGACACTTTTAGCTGAAATTACATAGGCGAGGGGTGTTTTAAATCCATGGGATCCGGTTTTATGTGAAATACGTTACAGTAGTTACAATTTTTGTTATAACTGTGTGACATCCATATGGCTGTTTTAGCTTCTGTTTCTCTTTATTGCTTGCCTAATTCAATTTCTTTCAATCTCAGCTGATTGTTGACAAGTCTGATTTTAAAAACAACCAGAAGGCCTAAAGGCTTATGGCGTTACAAAACCTGGGCCAGTGTTAATTAGCACTGAAAAAAGTGTTTCGGACAGCCACAGCACATCTATTACAGTAAATAGCAAGTAATGTCTAACCAGAGTTTGTGGTGCTATACCTCCCCCCCTCTTCTTTTCTGAGTTCATATGAATGTCACAGTTAACAAGTTTGCCTACTCTACTGTCAAAGAGCTATGGCAGACCCATATCTTTTATGGCTTGCCACCAAGCCTGTCTGGCTTGTCAAGGGAATGTTTATAGGCTTTGTGGTAGGTCAGCACTGCATACCTGTGAGACAGCCATTATGATATGTCCAAAAGTTGCAACCCTTGATGCCAGTGGGGAAAATGTTGGCAGGTATTGTTTTGCATCTAGGGCAAACAGACATTTCTCATTCCCGCTGGCTAATCCACCTCAGTATCTCTCACAACATTCTGGTGAAAGCAAGGAACTTTTCAACACTTCAATCAGAAGTCTTTTGGAAAAAAAAGGATATTAGAGAATTGTCAGTTTAGCCTGGTACTAGAGCAGTTTGGTGGTTTATGCCACAGTAGCAGAGTGCATCAAATATTAAAGCGCTTCTGTCAGGCTTAATGTTCTGCAGTGATCTGGTTTAGCATGTCTAATATAGGAATGCTGTCTCAGATGACAAGGAGAATTATGCCCTCTATCTATCTCCACCTCTGCTCTACTAGTAGATGTGTTCATGTGTAGTTCTTTTAATGATGATCCTAAAAGACAGCAAAACTCTGCATTGCTGCAAGATCATGGTCCAACAAAAACATTGAAACATATATTTAGTTGTTAAAGAAAACATGTTTTTTGGTGTATATCTACTTGTCCATTTCATTGAAGGCCTGTAAGACCAAGTTGTGTTTAGAACCCATCATCATCACTATTATTTATGCTATTCTGTCATCACTCTTTAATGCACTGCATTTTACCCCTGACTGTTTGGGCCTTTTTTGTATTTGTTTTGGTGTAGTTCTTTTTTGGTTGTGGTTCCTTTCTTTTTTAAGTAAAGGAATTGAAAGGAAAGGATTCCCCCTGGGATTAATGAAGTTTACTTCATCCTGACCCTTTATCTGCATTACGTCTGGTTTGATGGTAACTGTATTTAAATCACTGACCATGATAAGAGTCAAAGGGAAAAAATGTGAAATGGATCTAGTCATGGCCCAGCAGCTGGTGTAGACCTGAGTCATGGCCTTGATCTACTGAAAGCTGTCTCAAAGGCAAGGAAGTCATGGACACAGATGTCTCATCAACAAATGCCTCCCTAGTGAGTATACCACTTTAGCTGTTCACTTGCCACCTTGCACAGCTGAAAATTGTGTTCATCTGACCAAGTGGTTCAGATCTTTGACGAGAGCTATGATCCAGCTGTCACCCATTCAAGATTTCACACTGAATATATTACGCATTTCAGAAGACATTTACTGTGCCTTGTGGCTTGCGTCTGGATGCACATGCCAGCTTTTATTCACCTGATAGGTCCATAGTTCTTCATTTTACAGGCTCTCTGGCTTAACTTGTTTACTGTATGTGATATTGGTATTTTTATATACCAAATATAAAATATCTACAAAACAGACTGGTGGTAAAATACATCATTCTTGAGCATCGCATTGATTGTTCTTCCTCCTTATTCTTTTCTTCCTCAAGCTCATGAAACCCTGTGTCATAAGAGAGGCATTTTGGCAGGTCAGCCTGGGTGTGGGAAGTTAGCATAAGCAACTTGATTACAGTCTTCATTAGATGTGTGCCTCCAGACCTCTGGTGAGGCAGCTGTGACCATGAGTCGTTCCCCTGAGCCCCCCCTCTTTTCAGCCCTTGCTATGTCCGGCAACAACTGTCTCCAGCATTCGTGAAAGCTACAAGCCTCTATCTTGTCTTCCATGACTAGGCCAACTTCTATGACTCATGAGCAGCCATCACCATTACCCAAAAAGACAATCATTTCTGTCGCCTGACTTATGTCTGCCACCACTACTCTTGGGTCTGGGGCTTTATTTAGCTCAGAAGAACTAAGGAAAGGGCTTAGGCAGGAGTATTTTTAGAACTACATGATTCGCTATAATAGCGGTCTTTAAAAAATTTAAAGAAACATGTCTTGGGTCCCACAACTTTCTTCCATTTTGCTGAATCTGTTCTGCATGCAACCAGCTGGGAAAATTCCAGTATTCACTGCTAGCTTAGTAGAGTGGGACGTGTCAGCAAGGCTTAGGATACATGATTAGGATGGACACGTTTGCTGATGTGAGTGGGGGTGAGGCAATACACTGCACCACACTGGTCTATTTTGGGAGCTTGTTTCTTTCTTTGTCTGCCCAAAGCACTTTTGTGTCTCACAGTTCTAATTTTTACTCAGCACATTTACCAAAATATTTCTGAACCTGTCTTCGTCATTGCAGTGCACATTTTTCTGGTGTGTTGGTTGAGTACATCCATATTGGCCGAGCAGCACAATAGTGGGCTCTGTGACAAGTATTAGGATTATTTAATGACTGCTGACAAGTTTTTCGTTCCATAGCATTGGCAAATGGTTCAGGGCTCAAAAGGGTGATGTCGCCTGACAAGATTTCTTCGAATCTTTTTGCTCTTGCTGCTACTGAACATAACGTAAGTGCTTGATAACTCTTTATCTTTGGGACGGTTTGGCACACAGTGTGTGTGTCGTGTCCCCCCCCCCTCCCAGTCCCAAGAGAATCTAGGCCTCTACCCAGGCTACGTGCAGTCCTAATGCTGGGACTGGGCAGCCACCATTGGGTCAAGCGGAGATTTGCCTCTGATGAATCTGGGGGAGATTGTGTTGTGCTTCGGCCAGCTAGCAGTGAATCAGCTAAATGTGACTTTTATTTTTTATTTTTTAGTTAAGTCTCAGCATGACTGTTTATTGCAGAATTCACCCCAATAATGATCATAAATGCAAGACGGGATCAAAGCTAACAAATAATGGAGGTTAAATGTTTTGGAAAACACAGCAATTTTCCATTTCAGCCTCTTACTGTAGCTACTATTATCTCACCAACAGAGCCTTCTAACCCAGATTCATCAGAGTGGATGTGAATGATGTGGCATATTGCATGAGAGAACACAGGAGTTTGTCATGAGGAAAAATAATGCAATACAAGCTGTCATCCTTTTCTTGCTTAATAGTCCATACTAGGACAACTTTGTATGCCTTTGTGAACCTAGGAGCCAGAGGTTAAATTGAACAATTGTCAAATTTTGTCCAACTTGGAGGAAACTCTGCAAGTCAGCACCCCACCCCTCTACTTCTTTCACTCATTCTTGTTTCTTTTCCAGCTTTCCTGCACACACTAGCTCTTTTCATACATAAAAACAAATAAAACAGATGTGCAGTGCTACAAGACAGGAGGCCACCAACCTTAGAATAATGCAGGGATGATATCATCCTGGAAGGAAAATGATGACATGGTTAAATTATCAGGCCGTGAGAATATCAAAGAAGCCAAAATGAACACACACGCACACACGCACACCTAGCATGCCCTATGTCCGAATATTGTTTCTTTGTATGACACAGGGGCCACGTCAGATAGCAAAGCCTCTGTCTTAACCAGTTCAAGGCAAAGGAGCAGGAAGCAGGCCAACATTGCTGCCTAATTAAATTTGTTGATTTCAAGTTGCTGTTATCACAAATAATCACAAAATCAGCTTTGTCAATTATACACATTGTAGTCACTGTAAAACACATTACCTTAAAAATGTTTGATGGCTTATATAGTATAGAAGGACAATGTGAATTAGTTTTCAGTTGTACAGTAGTATCGGTATCAAATTAACTGCCTTATTGGAAAACTAAAGAAGCCAGGTTGAATGCTGATGCCAACCCCATACATGACCAAAGTTAAGGTAATATAGATTATTGTGGGCCATAATGGACGCAAGTATTACTGCTGCATCTTATGCTCCCAGACATCCATCTAGTCTAAGAGCTCTTTTTCTATCTCAAGCATACACATACATATTCTCTCTCGCTCACTATGATTTATTGTGCTCTTTGTTATAAAAATAGAGGTTTTCTGTTATTAATTTATACGCTCTTTCCCTCTTTTTCTGACCAATATTTGCAATATAAAGATTTAGCTAATTAATAATTGATCAGTAGCACATACAGGACTACAGAGTTTTGTGGACTGTAGGGGTTTTGATGACTGATCTGTGTGTACTGGTGAGATCAGGCTGAACAGCTGAAGTGGAGGATGTAGTTAGTTTTACTGGAAGAAACTAATGTCAGCTCTCCAATCTCCTTCTTTTTGCTCTTCCCAAAGAGACAGGGTGTGTTTACTAAAGTCAATGGATCCCACCAGGAGCAGCAAGCGCAGTGTTTGAAATTAAGAGAAACAGGAGAAAAATCAGGCTGAAGATTAGGCAGAAGAGTGATGCACTGATTTTAATGTCTTTAAAATCTAAATTCTGGCTAGTACAAGAATTTGTTCCTGTGGCATCACACCAGTGATGGGCATTTATCAAGCATATGCCACGAAGTTCAACCTATATGCCTTTTATTTAGTTTAATTTGAAAATTAAAATGTAGTCATAAAACACATAGTTTAGTAACAAATTGACAGGAATTCATCAAAAACAAAAAATCTCAATGCTGTACTCGGCCAAGTTAATGAAATGTAAGGATTTACCTCTTAGTACTAATATAGTAACATAGTATTACTTTAGTTCTTGAATATGAATATATATATATATATATAGAGAGAGAGAGAGAGATTAAAGATTCAACTTTTTACTGTTAAAAACCTTTAATGGAAATTTTCTATGATTCCTGTCCACTATATAAACTGATCACTTTAATCAATTAATCAAAGGCACAAAAGCTTAGATGATCTCCAATTCCTAACTTCTGCAAACAGAACAAGATGTAATAATTACATGACTATGTGTTGTGCTAATGGATGTCCACTGCAAGTACCTTAATGGGGAGGGTGCAACATAATTTGATAGCCACTGCCTATTGTCATATCTGTTTACAAAACCCATCAGCACCCAAGTGTCTAAGGTTTTAAAGACTGCCTACAGTGGGAATATTGATTCCCATTAATTCCTTTAATGTAATTGCCCTGTACAACCTCTTTAATACACACGCATACCCTGTCTAAAAGGTAATGTACTTAAATGACTTGTGTTAAACTGCATTATTGCAACATTTGTGTGGGTAAAATCCTCCGCATGGCAAATATTTTATTTTTTACTCCCCCCTCTCTTTTTTGCTTGTGTAAAAGAAGCTTGGTTGAATCCGCACAGATCTAAAAGAGGAAGGGGGAGGCTAAGTTCTGAGCCTGAATTAATTCCCAAACTAATTGCGGGCAGACTTTACAGGGGATAAAAAGCTGAAATCCTAACGGCTAAAACCCATGGGCCCTCTCCCACTCTGTGTAAACCCCAGTCATGATGTACATAATTTATACTGTCAGTGTATATTTGAACATGAAGAAGAGGAAGAGGCAAAGCACAAGGGAAATGACTCAGTGGCCTAGATGCATGTTTCCTTTTTGGGGTTTCCTCTGCTTGATTTCCTCCCCTATCTTTCTCTTTCATTTTGGCTGATCATTCTTCTTTTCAGACAGAGGAGGGAAGGTTGTCGTTTAGCATGGTAGGCCTCTCTTGCTGCGTCTTGGCCTTTGAGGCGTTACAGCTACATGAGTCAAATTACCTACCACCTTCTCAGGTGCTTTTCAGATGATGCGTTATGATGATTAAGGCATTTCAGTGTTGACATGACACATGAATAATATCATGCTGAACAAATGAAAACAATGAGAACACTATATCATGTTAGAATTAGACAAAGTTGCAGACTTTGACACACAAACCCCACTCCTTTCTTGTCTTCCTTATAGCTCACTGGGATACACAAATGGTTCTAGGCCGTTTTTAATCTATACAAAGCCAACAGTTCTGCAAGTACATACATGTATAATTGTGAATCATAACATTCTCCACTATCCTTTGAGGCCCTGACAAATGAATGTATGACATCCCTGTGTTCCCTCCAACAATATGGTCTACAAGAAAGTCAGAGAACATCACATCCACCCAGAATAGATATCTTGCACGTGGTCTATTCACTGAGCTGTTGGGAGACTTACAAGAGACTTGTGTGCTTTGCTTTGCTTTGCTTTGGATTGCCTGGAGGGGAGTCCATATTGCTCTGAAAATCATCAAACCATCTTTGGCAGATTAAGGAAAGAAGGCCGCTGAAAAGATTAAGATACTTCCCTAGGCAAAGGGTCTGAGTCTTTACTCTCTGTCTCTTGCACCAGATCACAGAATGAGAGGAATTCTGATTGGCTCATCTTATGTGAGGACACATGGAAGGACAGTGATAATATAGCTTGACTTTTAAATTTACACTGTCCAGCACAACCTGTGTGATAACTTGAGTCTCTTTTAATATAGGTGGCTTGTCCTACTCACTGGACATTCTCTTTTGCACAGCTTTCACTATGCATACAACAGACCTTTATTAATCTTTCTGCTCCTCTTGACTGGAAAATCCTGTTGGGCTTTAGAATAGCACTCTACTATATGCTTAGGCATACACATAATGACATACACACTTAGGTTGAATAAGTTGAACTCCCACTGTCTTTGTGTGTATGTGTGTGTTCATGCACATTGCTGATTAAATGACTATAATATGTTATATAATATAGTGTTCTCCAAGCATGTGTATTGCTGTGTAGATGTGCTAAACCTGTATGTTTTTGCATATTTTTTTCCTCGTACACTCAAACTGTCTGTCTGGTACTCTCATGTGTTTTGCATGGCCTTGTGACAAAGCACAATAAAGCTACAGTAGCAGGATGACTCACTAGCCGTTGTAGACATTTGACCACCAGCACTTGTTACTGTGGGGTCAGGGACATAACTAGGCCTTTTTTGTTACTGTGTCTACTCCAAGACACATGCAAAAAGCGCTTGCGTTGATTTGGGGCAAACCCCAGCCATGACCCAGTCTGGGCAAACTGTTTTTAATCTAGTTAAGTCTATCATGTTAAACAGCTGCAGCTTGTGTTTGTAGTTGAATATATACATGTACAAAATGTTGGCCCTTATTTGTGAGTGCATGTGCGAAGCCACAGCTGCCATTCATTTGGTGTGCAAGTGAAAGGTATTTTGCAGCCACAGTAGAAATCAGTGCAGTAGGGAACTGATTGTGTCATAAACAGGCCCTGGGTTACTGCCTAGTTCATAAGGCACATCTAGTCACCGAGTCCCAGCTGAGCCTGGCTGAATGTGGCCAGTGGCAATGAGTGCTACACACACTGATGAAAGCACAGGCGCTCATCAAATAGACCTGTCTTTCACTTTCACACCAGTTTAACAACAGCAGCAGTCTGATGTGTCATACAGGGTCAATAACAACTTATTCTCTTTTGTGAGTCAATAACAAAATTATGTTTCTTTAGAGGGTGCTGCTTATTAAAATGTATTGACATTCCAACATAACCTAAAATTGTAGGACACCATTTATGTCAATTAAATTGTACCATACTGCTTGGTGGGGAAAAACACCATAATGTATAAAATAAATTGTGTTTTGTTTTGTTTTTTTTTGTTGGGAATCAGTATTTTAGAATAAAGTGCAATACGTAGTGTTGCAACCTGGTATGGTTCATAACACCTTCTGTTGAGGTTAAATATACCTCAAGTTGTACTCAGTAGAGAAGAATTTGCTTTGTTTATGTGACTGAAATATTTTTCATTAAACTGTTATGGTGTGGACAAGCAAGAGGAGGTTGGCCCTGTCTGTTTTGCGGGTGATCTACTAACCACAGGTGCAAACATGGTGGAGGTGGTTGTATGAAAATGGGGATTTCGCGTTGTTGCTTGCTCACATCAAATAGATTTTGAGCTGAGCATTCAGGTTTTCCTGGAGACATGGTGTGAAACTTTTAAAGCCATTTTAGCCAATGTTATGTGACCTTGTTAATTGGGTGCAGCTCTGCTGTTGCAGCTATTCTATTGCTGCGTCTGTACTTTTGACAAGGAGAAGCTGTTATGTGTCGCACTAAAAGCAATGCTACACCCATACGCTTCTTATGATGGTTCATGTATCCCCATGTGGTGTCTCCCTGCATGGGAAGGACACGTCAGCAAGTGCGGGGAGGGCAGGAGTGTAATATGGTCTCTTTAAATTTAGACGCAATCTTATTCACTGCAAATCACTTTCAGGCTTGATGAATTACATTGCGTGTGTATTTTCATTTTCTCCTCCCTGTTTATTGCGCACTTGGGCAAAAAAACATTTTGCATATTTATGAAGGCAAATGTACAAAACTCAGTGTGCGCTATGTTGCTCATTTCACAGAGGCGGTCCGTTGTTGTCTTGTGTCTTGTGTGTCATGTTGTTTTTTGGTGGTGTTATCAAGTTTGCATGTGATTTATTACATGCAAACCTGTAGTCGATAAGGCACTTATAGTATTACAACTGCAAAAGCTAGATTACTTTTTAAAATCACATATACACACACATATGGTTTAGTTTGTTAATATACTGTACTGCATAAGTGTTTAGTGGGTTACTAGTTAGTAAAGTAATCTTTACATTCAGCATGCGGAAAGTGGAACCAGCCAATTGCATAAAAGTCAGATGAACCTTGTCTCTCTCTGCTTTTAAATCTGAATCACCTATTGTTCTAAGGAGTCATTGTAAAATTTGTGCAAAGAAACTGGGACAGTGACGTTAGCATAATTAATCATTTGTCACCAGTGGTGTGAGAAGTATTGAAAGTAGTTGTCAGAAACTGTGCTGTTGTAGTCTACACATTGTGACAGATTTCCTTTTAAATGCTGTGACCTTGGGTCAATTTCATGGATTAAATTTATCTTGGGTGTGGTCTTGTGCTTTATGGATTACACCCTGCTAACCCCAGATTGCCATTCTCTCACCTAGTCACTTGACCTGGTCATTAACTTGTGATGAGCTCTTTAGCCAGAAGGACCACCACATGAGCACTCCATAGTAAATGCAAAAGCTTTTGAAGTGAAGGGGATCAGTGAGTTTGTGTTTCCACTTAGATTTTTAGTTTGAATTGCAACTGCAATATCTGGATTCATTGGATGTTTATAAGCTGTAGTATGTGATGTTGATAGCGTTCAACATGTTTTTCAGCTGGAAATTAGAAGCATCCTGGTTGGTTAATTTAAAAAAACACTGCATTGCCCAGTAGTAGCTCCTCTTCTAACCAACTAGTGCTAAATTGCAGAGGCACAGATTACAGTACTTCAGTGAACGGCTTCCACTTTAACCTTGTTGAATTCTTCCTCAAGATGGCAAAATCGTTGGAACAATTATGCACTTATGATTATCTAACATAGAAACAGCTTCAGACACTTACCACAAAGGTTGTCGCTCTTAGTCATCTATACTGTATAATCCATCTGATGATTCTTTATCCAGAGTTGTTGTGGCAGAAAACACACAGGTGTAACTTATCATATTATGGATGGCTTTGCTACAGTAATATGCCATTTAAGTAGCATGCACATTTCAAGGCAAGTTTGTGCACTGTTGCTGTCATTAGTAACATATTAATAACCCTGTGCTTTTTCTGCTATTGCTTCTTTTCTTGCTATAAAAAGGAATTAAGGGTGAAATGATTCAGTGCACTCATAGTTATGTGACGGGTCACACGTTCGCACTGTACATACACTTACTGACACACAGCCAGGAGCCAAGCCAGTTCTTAAAGATCTAGGTTGGTGTGAGTTTGATTTAAGTGTTTAAGTATTATATGTTTTCTATTTTTTATTTTAAGTTCTCCTGGAGACTAAGTCACTGTTGCTACAGTATGGTGCACATACAGTATCTGCTGTATGTTGTTTAATTATTTAAGATTAATTTAATATTATTCAGATGTAATTTGCATAAAATCCAACACACGTGAACGTTTGTTCAGTGAGTCAGCTTAGAGGAGGTGGCGCTGGTGGAGTCGTGCTTTTAAAATAATGAACTGATACTGTGCGGGCCTACAAGGGTTTTCAAAAAACACGTTTTTTCCAAAACGATTGCCCATGAGAAAAGAAATTACATAAACTCCCACATTTAGTCATGTATTTTACTGCAGCATGGAAGATACATGGTACAGCAATATAGTAAATCCACAAAAAGTAGAATGAAGATATTAACCAGCTGTTTGTATGTTAGAGTATGAGTGGAAAAAGTTTTGATGCTAGCACCAGTATCAGTACATCGCCAATAAGTTTTTGTTTTAATACATAAACTCTATACAGCTCAAAAACAACGTTGTTTAGGTCTTAAAATTTTGTTTTTTCAGACAAAAATATGTTGTGATATGTAAGAAATAGGAAATGTTTGTTAATTCAAATACACACTACGACTGCCATTCTCCATCAATGTGTTTATTTAAGAACTTTACACTATTTATTTAAAATACTACACACTTTTCTAAAGTGGAGCAAAGATATATGCATGTTTTGTATCACTTTTTGTCCAATTGGTTGATCAGGACAGAAAGTTAAAATGTTGAGATTTGTTTACATGCACAGTGCTGTATGCATATTTGTGGCTCTCAGCTTGGCAGTTTTGTGGGGCACTCCAAGGTCTTTAAGAAAACAGCAGTGGAAGGGACCAATTACTTTTAAATCTCTGTTCATGCTGTATTATAGCAATTAGGTAATGCCAGGTAAAAGGATGTTTAACCTTCTCATTTCAAACATGAAATTGTATCCAATTCTGTGGTTTGGCTCAAGTGTAGCCTCCATAGCAAAAGGTCCTCCTCTGTGGCTCTTAAGCTCTTCATCCTTTTGTGTGTGTGTATGTACTGTATGTGTTTAACCTGTTGATCCTTATAAAACTCAATCCCTGCCAGTGGTCCCCATGAGCAACCCTTTTCTCCGCCTCCCTTACTTTCTCTGATGTGCAAAATTGTCTGTGAGGGACTGTTGAATAATTTAACAGTCCGGCGACAGCGCTCTGTGACGCTACACTTAGTGTGTTTGCTTGTTTCAGTGTGTGTGTGTGCGTCTGTATTTCTTAGGAAGGAGGGGTTTGGAAAAAGACAGTGCCGAGATTGATTTTGTGTGTGTGAAAGACTGTGTGGGTTTGGAAAGAGTAAGACAGTAGACCACACACACACTGTTGACCAGGTTGGGGGGAGAAAGCTCAGCTCACAAGGCACTAGCACTGATAGTTGCCAAAGAGGATGAATGGCTTTAATAGAGAAAACTCCAGGCTCTGCTCCAGAGGAACAGACACACACACCAACCCCTCTGGGTCCATGGGACTGCTCTAAAAAGCTTTCACACTGAATGAGAGATGGTCTTTATCTGGGTGAGTGAGTGTGTGTGACCAGTGCACATACTGTATGTGTGTACTTGCATATGTGTGAATGTCCTGTATCTTTTATCACATTTTCAGAAGACTACAGATGGATCTAATGCTGTTGGCTTACTGGTATTACTTTTTTGACTGATGGCTCTTTCACATAGCATATATGATTGCCCAATTCCCTGACCTCAGTATAAATGAAGAGATCTCAGCCTTGACTATATTTGGAAAGGTTTATGTACTAAGAACATTTTTACAGGCCTTTAAAATGGAATGAAAGACTTCAGTAGCTTCTGCATTGGAAAGTTTTCAAAGGCAACAGAAGATAATTCTACTTCAAGTCCAGTGGTCATAGGTACCGTATCTCCCTTGAACCTTTAGGTCATGGAAGAGAGCTGTGCACCCTGAGACCGTTTCTGCTGGAATTATTTTCTCTGCTTACTCTTGTTGGTGATCCTCAGTGCACTGAGAGTCACATTTTTAGTTTGTCTAGGGCAATATTATTGCGCCCTGAATGAAAGCCACATAACTGCAACCTTGCAGAATATGTTAGGTTTTCAAGAAATCATCTACTGCTTTGAATTAAATGTTAGTTTCACTGACATGACATTGGATTAATGAAATGCTTTGAGATTAAATATCAGTTAATTGGCTGATTAATTCATTGATAATTTAGACTGTAATACGAATAATTGTAAGCAAATGTAATCCAGCTGATAGGTAGGAGATTCTACCTAAATTCTTCAGGTGCATGTACTGTATGTTGGTATTTGTTTGGGAGAGTGATTAAAACTATAGTTATAGTTAGACGGAGGCACACGTATTCCGTACTTTGCCGTGTGCGACACGTGACCATGTACACACATAAATGCCGTCATGTAAATAAGATAAATAACATTAGGCTATTTTGTTAGTTTAGTAAAAGAACAAGGTATAGACCTGTTCTATAGTAAAGGCAAAATTAACTTGAACTCCTGTAACGATAGGGGAAATGTTGTTGTGTGTGTGTGTCATTATATAAAACTATGTAAGTCTGCATCACTGCATCTGGTTTTTCTACATCAGTATGGAGGTTAAGATTCATATTGACCTAACCATCAGGCAGAAATAGGGCTGCACTCCTCTGCTTAGCCAGAATTGTGCATGATTTGTCTTGGCACTATCGAGAGCTTATCTACTTTAATAGACATCCCTGTAGAGGGGAGGGTTTTTGCACCATTCACTTTTCATGTTGATTGAAGTGTGGCTTAAGCTCTTAACTGCTTTCAAAATTTGTTGAGATGACTGTGACGGCCAACAAATAAATGAACATTTAATCGTGTGAACATTTAGGCAGCCTCCTCTAACAGATATGGATTGACCAGAAATGTTAAGCGTTAAAATTACAAAATAGGCATATGATTGGAAACAGTAAAGTGCAAGCGTCTGTTTAGACACTGACACTTACTCCTGTTTCTCTAAACTGTCTTTTCCTATTTATCTATTTAACTTTCTCAGAATCCACTTTAAGACTACAGTAAATTATATGTGAGGCACTACATATTTGTAGTGTGCCATTCCAAATTAAAGAGGCCTGTAAAAGGTCATTGGTGTCAAATTCAACTTTTTTAACATCCAGAACACAAGTGGACTCTTCGCTATGAGGTTTTTGGCTGTTGTTGCTTTAAGGCAAAAAGACGTCTTCAAATAAACTACAGATTTAGAGTTGGCCCAGGATTTTAAGTCAGTGGATAGGCCATATTTGTCTCATATTTGTCCCTCAATCCACCAACACCCACATTTATGTTGGCATTAGCCTTAAAGCTAATCTGAGAAGGTAGCAGTCTTTGGTGTGTGTGTGTATGCGTGTGTTTGCATGCATGCATGCATGTCTCAATAGTGTCACTAAGCCTCTGAGATGAGAGCTGCCCCAAAGTCTCCAAATCCTGCTTTGGATCGTTTGGTATGTGTGTGCGTGTATTCTTCACTCTGTAAAAATGACTCACTGCTATAAAAATCCACACCATGCCGCCCTGGCAGGATAATCAGGACATAATGTTTAGTTTCTTTCTGTCTCACTGGATTAGTTTATTTTCATCTGTGGAGAATTGTGCGCTCTGTGGAAATCACCTCATATTTGGTTGTCTCAGCTTTATTAAATCTATGTATGTGTGATATAAAGCACAGCTACCTCCAGCATGACTCATCAAAAGCCCACCTCAGTCATTGTGGGAATCATCAAGGGTTTGATTTTTGAGCAGTGAGTCTTATTATCACTGACGAAATTTAAGCAAATCATGCATCAACTACTACTTCACACCCTCTGTTTAGAATTTCCCAGGTTTCTTTCCAGGAAGTCACGTCACTCTGGATACCTGCAACAGCCACTTCATTCATTCTCATCATTTCCTGGATACTTGCCTGTGAAAACCTGAAACTACAAGAAGCCTGATCCTTGTTTGATTCCTGATTTCAGATTTAGCTTGATTAATTGTATGGCCAATCCATCAGAAAGCTGTTCTATTGGACTGTTTGCTCACGAATACAGTGAATTGTTGAAGCAGTTTGCTCAGCCAAGTTCCAACCTCGGAAACTGACGACTTGTGACTCAGGATTTATGATTCATATTACAGTGTGTGTCAGCTAACAGGAGGAGCAGAATGTAGGAGTTGGTTATCAGGATTTTGATCAGTAGCCAGTGCACCTACGAACCTTTTTAGAAAGGACAATATGTCAGGGATGGTGTGATGTTTACCTTACTACATTAGTGCCTCTGTTTTTCACCTTTATGATACTGTCAATGGGAGCTGCTACAGTGAAAAATATAGGCATGATTACATGCTGAATTCAACTTATTTTGGAATACAGTGGCGTTATATGGTTTGCCTCTTAACATCTAGGCCACTAGCCACCCCCAAGCTGACCTGTTATTCAGTGTGGCCCAAACCAATAGTACAGCATATACCGTATTCATAAAACAGAACATTTCTATTTTTATTAAAAAAGCAAAGTGTTTTAGTGTTAATTAGTTATAAATGTGTACCATAAAATAAAATAATTGACAATGGAAGATGCAGATTGTATCTTTAAAATAAAATACATTTACAAACAACTTTAAGGATGACTTTTTCTTGTTATCTATATCTTGCTTAGCTCTTGGTTGGTCACAAACGACAGCCAGGGTGGCGTGAGTGAAAAGGAGAACCATAACTTTCCCAGAGGCTCTTGCAAGCAAGCGTCTGTTTGTGTTATAAATCATTCAGGGACAGTCAGAAGGGGCACAATGCATTTTTATCCCTCTTCTCTTATCCCTCCATCCTCTCCTTTTATTATTGAATGTGGTTCCTTTGAGCACCCAATCTGCTGCTCGGTAGGATCAAAAAGAGAGAGAAGGGTTCTGGGAAGGGAGCACAGTAAAAAACGAATGATTTGGAAGAGGGGGAGGAGAAGAAGGAAGTGGCTGTTCAGTTTTATTCCACACAGGAATTTAGTGTCTTAAAGCAAAGGTCACAAGGTCATCTATGCACTGGGTCCACTGCAATTTCTGAGTGTCAGGCTGCCTCATTGTTTTTTATTGCTCGCTGGTAGATGACGTTGTGCATGGTTTAGGGTCAGGTTGTGTTCAGTGGTTATGCTGTGGATGCTGCACCACCTGCTTGTCAAAACAAAACATAGTCCAGTAGCTGACAGCGCTCTGCTGCCAGAACAACTTGCTTAGATTTGATGTGTATGTGTGGATATACTGCGTGTTTGTGTGTGTGGCACTGTATGTGTGGGAGAGAGCAAAATATTGTGTTTATACTTGCTTGTGGGTGTGTGAAAGCTTGTGTTTGTCCACAGCGCCATGTAGTGTCCTTGAACTTATGCATTTGAACGAGGGGAAAAAGAGAATATGTTTAGCTTGAAACAGAAGTTTGTTTGTTGATGGCACTACTCCGATGAACTGAAACCACTGTGGTTTCAGTTCATCGTTCATCAGTTTCTGTGAACTTTATGATGTGGACACTATATTGCTGTTTTTTCGTGAAGTTGAAAAAGAAAGAATGAGTGCTGTGCATCCTGGAGTTGTTAAAAAGATAATAACTGACGATCATTAGAGATTTTCATTGGCTGTTGAGTCATTTCACCATCTGCTACTGTGAGGAAATGTAAAAGCTTTACCTCTGTTTGTACTGGAGGAACAGCGCGTTCGTCATGTTTTATGAACTGCTGAGCAGCAACCCTTTGTGCTGTAATGCAATCATGCAAGTTTCTTGTAAAATCTTGCTCAGATGTACATGATACAAAATATATACATAAATTGTAGTGCAAATGCTTGTAGAGGTTATGAGTCAGAAATAGTTAGGTAATATTTCAGTAAAACAGGAAGGGAAGACTAACTTTATACTTTGGTACTTTGGTATTAGCAGAAGTTACAGTAGCCACTGTAGCCACAGTCATCATTGACAAAAAGACACAAGTAGCCATATTTAAAAGTAAACTCTATGTTTTACATTGCCATACATTGTCAAGTACCACATTTAGAAATGTGACTAATTTACTTTTATTTACTTTTAATTTCTGGTTTCCAATATTCAATGTCTCCTGTATTTTTGCCAAACGAATCAATTTTGATCAACTAGTAAATTAATGCTATTTCAACTAGTTGAATGAACTTATAATCTTAATAAAATCCAAATAACCCTTGTATTAATACTTTTTCTTCTTTACCTTAGGTACATTATTGATCCAGTCATGAGGAAAGTTGGCAAGAAGTCAACTCTGGACTTCAACTGAGGAGAGAGAAAGGGAGAAAAAGAGCTAGACAGAGTAGTTGGACACCCCCTTCACACAATTCCTACAGGTAAGTAGTGTTTGGTGTATTTTTTTACTATACAAAGGCACCATATGTGATCTGCAAATAAGTTAGTGACGCATATTTCTGACTTGAAATGACCACATAGATGAATTATGTGATGTAACCAGATGTTGCAAGCCAATTCACCAATTCATGTCTCATTACGTTTACCCTGCATTCTGTTCACTCTTTGTACAGTAAAGACATTTTTGTGTGTGTGTGTGTGTGTGTGTGTGTGTGTGTGTGTGTGTGTGTGTGTGTGTGTGTGAAAATACTTTTCTTGTTGCATTTAGACAGTCAACACAGACATCAGCTGACTGTAAGCTGGGTCTTGTTTGCCTCTAAATGAAAGCTCTGTGCACTGCTGGCTCTCTGACTCAAATAACGGCAAACCAACCTTCTGTCACACTAAATTAAAACTGAGTCAGGAAGAAGGCAAAGTTTCTCTGGCCTGCACCATGTCTTTCTCTAGTTGTCATGTTTGTGCGTGTGTGTGTGTGAATTCCTGTGTGGGTACTGTTGCAACAAAGCTGTTTGAGGTTGCTGGTTGGCAGCATGCAAAAAATAAAATTCTTTAAACTAGTAGGTTGATTGTGTAGACTGGTTTTGTGGCAGGTAGTATCTAACCTGTTAGATGTATTGTGTATTTTACAGCTATACATCACTCTCCATTTTATGTAGCCAGGTAAAAGCTGCAGGTATTATGTTTATGTTATTTGGTTTTGAAATGTTTTTCTTTATATTTTCTTAGCACACTGTTTTGCTAAGAAATACTAAATCTGTCTGAAGTTTGTCTGCAGTTTTGAGTCTTTAGTGAAACTGGCAATGATGTAAATCCTTCTGTCAACTCGTCATCATCACACAAAGAGCCAACACCAGTCACTGGATTCAGCATAAAGTCAGGCGCGTGTATCTGAGTGTACATTCTGTGCCTTGGGTAAAAAATCCTGGTGCTGAGTCACCCCCTGTGTAGAAAAAGAGCTTGTAGGGATTGGGTGTGGTAGAGGAGAACACTCCAATGATGCTTAACACAAGGAAAAGGCTCATTTCAAATTGCTGGATAGGTGAAGTTGAGGGCAGAGTACCTGTGAAGTTCACAGGTATATACAGGTTCTGCACACCCATTAGTCTAGCCATACAGATGTTTTCACTTATTTGCCTCTTTTATTTTTTGGGGGCAGTGAAGAAGTGTAAAAATGTGCTTTATTGGCAATCGTAATTGACAAAGGGCATTGTATTGGTGAATTGAGATA
>OMLM01002913.1:6848-21423 GCA_900302695.1 Helostoma temminkii | reverse complement strand
TGAATTGAGATATCTCTTCCTATTTAATGTTTTATTTAATTTAGTACATTAAATTGTCATAGTGTCAAACAAAATTGTTGGAAGTGATGGACCAGCTAATAATAATAATAATAACAGCTAAGTCTTGGACCACTAACCTCAGGATCAGGGGCAAGGGGCGACTGCACTACCCACTGCACCACTGTCACCCACTGTTGTCTTACTGAAGGTACATGACTGTGGAAAAACAAATTCACAGGCTTTTTCAGTACTTTCAGCCTTCTCCTTCACTACTGATATTTGGACCAGCAGGGTCCCCCCACTGTCTCTTATCAGCTTAACAGCACAGTGGGTTGATTGTGAATTATATTCCAAGCAAAACTACTTAGGGGCTTGCACACCAGCCAAACCATACTGGGTGTATTTGACAGTATACTCCCAGTGTGGGCCATTATGTTCAGGTGGTACTCTGACTCAGTGCTAAAAGCATGATAAAGAAAGGCCATGGATGATGCTGAGCTGCCTAGCCTGCCCTGTGTCACTCACAACCTTCAGCCGGCTGGTAAGGAGAGTCTGCTGGTGCAGAGAAGTGTTGGACATTTTAAACATTCCACCTTAGCCTACTCCCACCTGGAAGACGTTCATTAATTGAAATCGGGTGGCAGTGCCGTGCTTGTTTACCTGTCAGTTTTGTTTGTCTTGTTAGTTTTTTAACTGCCGAAAGCTCTATAGAGTACTTTACTATAATGCCTTACTGCTATACTACTACAGTACTTTAATTTAAAGCTCTTACCACTGCCTACATTGCATCCATGCATGACCATTTGTGAGTCATTCTCAGTTTTCCCTTTTAGATGACTAGTACATTTAAATAGACTTCTATATTATTCATAACCAGGCTGACCCATTTAATGTCAAGCAGGACATGTGCATACTCTCTAAGGACCTTGTATTCTGGTGTGATTCTGTGTGCTCTCAGTTTTATTAGATAGTATTACTGAAGAGCGAGCGTCATTATTTTTTTCTAATTGGGTCTGCATGAACCAGACTTTCTTGCTCACTCATACATACATGACCGTCCTAACAGAAGTTTCAGAATCATTACATAATTCAAATTTTCCCTTTCACACATTTCTGATTAGAGCTGGTGATTTGAATCCCAGTAAGTATTCCCACAGTCTGCCTAATTCCTGTTCCTGTCTTAAGCTGCAAGGGTGGGGGGAGGCATTAAGCTGATAAAGCCCCTGGCTATACACACACATAAACTGACACAGGCATATGTACACATGTTCTCTCATGGGCATAAAGCACAAAAGGTATACAAACACATACAACCTCAGAAGCATGTACTTTAGTTGCATCCTCATAAGAGACTGAATGGAATGCAGAGAAACCCAGGAGACAGAGTGTGGAAGGAATCATCATGATCCATGTTTTTACTTGTCAAAGCTTTCCTTTTTAAAAAAATATAAAAATAAAGGCAGTAACAAAGAGTGTTGAAGACAAACTGTTAAAAGAGTTGAATGATGTAAGACGTGATAATAAAAGAATGACTGAAGGTTAAGATTGAGAAATATTTAAGTCACTTTGCAGAATTTATTGCCTCAGAATTCTGTCATGTTATCAGACTTCATATTCCCAGAGACATGTGTTCATATGTCCATATATTTTCTACAAATGTACATACACCAATCAGCCACAACATTAACACCAGCCTGGGCACTTGGATTGGTCATGGTATTGACAACATCTGTAGATCTACCTTTTGTGCATCTTTAGACTAGTCCTCTTGCATGTGACGTATATTTTCGTATGAGTACGCATACATTGTGAATTCTTAATAGCAGACTATGTAATATCTTATTTGAATATGACAATATTTGGTCAATATTTGATATTGACCAACCACTCACTGATAAGCCATTCTTCATTTAGGGAAAATGGGGAGTAAAATACTGAATTTATGTTATGTTATGAAATTTCTTTTTAGAAACTTTAAATTTTTATTATTTCCTTTTAATTCCTTTTAATTCCTTTAAAGAAACATTGACTCCTATTGTGTTCAGTGTTGTGTATGTGTACCTGTGTTTTTAGCAAAAATCATATAATCTCTTTCCCATATAATTAGGTTTTTTTAAGATTTAGTGTATTGTTTTACCATTTATTGTTTGACACTATTGATAATGCCCACTGTGAATTAACTACACACACACATAAACACACACACACACACACATTAACTTGCATGCATGCAAGGCATGTGTTATCGACTCTCATATACAACAATGCACACCAGTACACACATGTCATGCAGTAATGTTTAGAAGTGCACATGGAGTAAAGAATTCACACTCGCACACCAAAGGTTTAATCTGTCTAAGCCATTTGCTTAATCGGCTCTCTCAACACAGCACTATTCACAGATCCAGTAACCACACATACAGACTTACTTGCATGTGCACACACAGAGCAAACTGTCCAAACACTGGGCTTTGCCGGGCTAGTAACAGCTTTACCAAGCCCCCTGTGTTACAACCTGTTGTCGCCACATTGCATCAGTTCACACAGAGGAGGAGGAGCAATGGAAAAGAGGGCGAGAAGGATGTGTGAAGTCTCAAGAGTTGATCACATGACTTCAGTGTTCATTTGTTCCATTTTTATGTCTTTTACTCATCTACTGACTTTTTCAAATCTCCACCATATGGGGTAAAGCTGCCCACTTATTCTCAATAGAGTTTGTCTCCCTACCTGCCAGTATGTGAAACTTTTTCTTTCTTTCCACAAATCCCTTTCTTTCTCTTCCTGCAGTCTTTGTTTTCCTGTTACTTTGAAACCTCATTCTTGTGTAATTTTTTATTAGCAAAAGACACTTATTACATGTGTGTTGGTTTGATTTTGATATGGAGAGGGTTGGTTATGTCAGGTTTTTATTTTAGGAGCTATCTGGAGCATTCAAGCAGGAAAGATGAGAGACAGACAGAGCTGATGCAAGCAGGAGACACACGGACACAGATTTGCTAACACACATGGCAACACACAAGTTTATATTGGAGGTAAACAGAAAATACACCAGTGCACACTATGAAACGCAAAAAGAAGTTCATTCAAAAACCTATGTAAACATGCACAAATACACACATGGTGTACACAGTACACATACTGTGCACAGACATGTGTAATCAAATATAATGCACATACAAATATAGACTCTTTGTTTTTTCCCTTTTATGGCCTAATGTAGTGAAAAAGCAGATGATCAATGGGTGTTAGAGTAGAAAAAATTATGAATCATTTTACCACATGATAGAAATTTGACAACAGTTTTAATAATCTGCTAAAAAATAGTAGCAGTGATGAAATACTATAAGCAATACTTGTAATGTAATATGTAATGTAATATTTGCATGTAGTGTTATACATTAATGGTCTGGAGCTAATTTTAGATGTATTATATGCATTTGGAGCCTAATTTATAACAAAGTGTTATAGTTTATTAACACTTGTTACACTATAATGCCAAAAGTTTTGGAACACCCCATCAAAATCATTGAATTCAGTGCACAAAGGTCCATAAAGACATGGATGAGCGAGTTTGGTGTGGGGAAACTTGACTGACCTGCACAGAGTCCTGACCTCCACTTGATAGAACACCTTTGGGATGACTTAAAGTGGAGACTGTGAACCAGGCCTTCTCGCCCAACATCAGTGCCTGACCTCAAAAATGTACTTCTAGAGGAACGGTCAAAAATTCCCATAAACACATTTCTAAACGTTGCGAAAAGCTTTCCCAGAAGTGTGAAAGCTGCTATAGCTGTACAGGGTGGGCCAACTCCATATTAAAATTCTACGGATTAAGATTGGGATGTCATTAAAGTTCATGTGCATGTAAAGGCAGATGTACCAGAACTTTTGGCAGTATATTGTATGAGAAATATTAATCTGAATAGTTTCTAACAACTACATCTCTGGAAAAACAGCAAAGTAGACTGCAGGCCTAAAATTATGTTTAAGTTAATGTGCACGAACAGTCTACTGTAAGCAATATAAGTAAAGTTAAGTAGTAAATCACCAATTCAGGGTGTAGATGTCTGATGCATTAAGTGTATCACATGAAGTAAACAAGAAATACAAGCATGGAGCCTAATTATGTTAGTTTAAGTACAGGTTAAGGAGACATGGTCTGAAAAAAACACTGAAACTGCAGGAGCAATTTTATGACTAAAAACACGGGAAGATGAGAGGAATAACGAGAGCATACAAAGCGTCATGTTGCTCAGCAACAAGGAAGCTGAGCTCTGTCGAGCTCTCATCTGACAGTAGGCTACGCTGGTAATTTAGCATTTTATGGAATTAATTGCATTAATTTACTTCATGTGTGGGCCGTGAGTTAATGATCAAAGTTGGGCACACACTGGAACTGGCACAAAGTCAGACCCGATTCAGTCTCGTCCGAGTGATTTCATAATAAGATTGACACAGTTTTTAAAAACTACTCAAAAGTACACAAAAAAATGTACTTTTACAGTAACAAGAGTAAATGTAATGCGTTACTTCCATCCCTGGCAGATTTTTTTTCTATTGAGAGTGATACTGAACCTTGAGGCTACTTTAAAACCTCTGGTGTATTTCGTAAGGTTTATAATGCAATGTGCAGATATTCATAACAAAACTAGCATTTACATTGGAAGAAAAAATAACTGAAATGTCTTTGTTCTTCAGTGACTAGTTGGAACCTTAAATTATCATACCTACCTAAAGTAATTGTTGAAACAGCCATTTTCATGCATCTGGAACTGAGGGCGCAAAACTTTGCCTTTTAATACTGATATTTTTGGAGTGGGTGTGATGTCTTAGATCCCTTTAAGAGCAGGGGATTAGGATGATGCTGATGCTTAGTGTCTTGCAGAGGTTGCCTGTGTGTGTTACTGCCTCTGCCTGTATGTCATGTTGCTCTGTGTGGGGCTGGCCTTTGGAGCCAAATTAGCTTGTTGCATCTGGATGATGTGCACAGACATTTCACGAGAGAGAGACACACACTCTGTGAGAGTGTGTTCCATGTGCAGTGGAGCTAACTGGAGCAGGGTGTCCAGGATGCATACACGCCTGACGGCATGGCTGCAGCCTTGTGATACAAAACATTCTGCACTTATGTGTGTCTACATGCACAACAGCAACTGTTACACTGTGTACATGTGTGAAAGTGATGCATCAGTGACTCAGCCTCAGCTGTCAAGTGTGTATGCTTGTGTGTGTGTGTGTGTGTGTGAGTGTGTGTGCGCGCGCACGCGCACGTTTATGTGAGCAAGTGTGACTGTAACTTGGATGAGCAGCAGGACTACACAGCCAGCCATCATTGTATAACTGTCTTTTTTTTTTTCTTATCACCTATCAGCTGTACACACATGCAGACACTAATAGAAAGGAATGCACACCTACCCACACAAACAAACAAACAAACAAAAATGTTGATAGGGTTCCATGAAACTGTGAAGTAACTTTAGCTTGAACAATGTCTGTATGCAACCAGGTATCACTGACCAACACAAGTAGTGTGTGTGTGTGTGTGTGTGTGTGCGTGCGCGTCAGTGTAATTTAATGCGTAAGCATAGGTGCTATTGGTTTTACTTCATTGCAATTAATATAACATTAATATACTAATTCACTTTGCACCCTGTTTGTAAGTTTTGATATTCATAGAGTATATGTAGAAAGGAAATGAAATACTTTTTTGGCAAAAAGTGTCTGTGTAGTCAGCCTCAAGGAAACAAATGTCACAGTCTTCCAGTGCAGTGCACAGCAAAATATGTGGACCTTTCATCGTCTGTCTTTGATGCTGCTGTATTTCCCAGGTCTAGCTGGCCAATGCCGGGCCCGTCGTGGACATCTGGTGGTGGTAGCAGCAGCAGTGTGTATGTGAGCGTGGTCCGTGGCGCCTAGCCCATGTCCAGCCCATAATGCCATCATCCACGCGGAAAGGAGTGGTGAAGGACCCGGAGCTGGCCGACCTCTTCTTCAAAGATGACCCCGAGGAAGTATTTTGTGACCTGCATGAGATTGGACATGGGAGCTTTGGGGCCGTCTACTTTGTAAGTACACATTTTTGTGTATGTTGTCTTCCACAGACCGTGGTTCTTGAAAGAGTTTTGATCTTTGAATGAAGTAAAGAACTTGCCTTAAGGTTTGTAGAGGACAGTCTTGGAAAAACAATAGTTTATTTCAGGCATTTGCTCTGATTTAATCCCAGTTGATGGCACTTTATGCTCAGACAAAATGTAATAATTTAATATGATACATTTGTTTGGTGCTGCTTTTATTTTCTCCACCAGCAGTCACCAATTACATTTCCTAAGCATCCATTCACTTACACCACTCAACTCAGTGACATCCACCTCCACCTAACATTTTATTTTGGCATTCAGGTAAGTAGGTCACGATGCTGGACCTTTAAGACACACAAGCCATTAGCATTTATTAGCAGTTATTTGGAGCAAAATGACAAAGATGTAGTCTTGATGCAATTGGTGGTAGAAGTCACAGTAACCATTAAGCAAGCCCTTTACAGCATGATGATTATTAATATATGACTATAACTTTGATTTGTTTATTAACTATTAGTTACACTACATATTCATTTATTGATTGATTTGAACACATTTAAGTGTAGCTTGATACATTATGGCTCTTTAAAAGAAATGAAGTGGCGACAGATACACTCTCACTGCTGCATCTGTAGCCTTTCTTATTAATCTCTTCGTCACTAATTACTCATCAAGCCTTTGATTCTAAAGCTTCATTGGGGGAGGGGAAAGCATGCAGCATCACCACTTCACTTAACTCCACTCCATTCCTCCAGATGCAGGACTGAGGGCAAAAAATCTCCTCCTCCATCCTAATACAGCTGTTCTTGATATAGAGAACGGAAGCTGTCAGTAGTGGGGCAAACCCGTATCATCCACACTGACCGTCCCAGTACATAACTATTTGTTTTGGTGACCATGTCCGTCTGGATACCAGACTCCAGTGTGTGTCTAAATCCTAACCTAATGCCAGTGCTGTGCTCACTGACATACTTATGCTGTCTGCATTACAATTACTACACTGCTAGCTTTAGCTGTAGCCTGAGCAGCTTTGGTGAAAGTAATCCATGTCCTTTTTGCTGATACAAATGTAAATTTCTTTCATTTTACATTTTTTTTTGTCCAATGACTAATTTTCTAACCAAAATCTCATTGTATGTGAGAGGGTGTACAGTGTATATAATATTAAATAATACATTTTTATGATGTTAACATCCAACTTCCAGCCTTCATGCACTGAGAAGACCATGCTAACCACAGATCCACTAAGTCATCTAGAGCAATAACCAGTGCTTCTGAATAAATAGCCATGCACTATAGCTTACTATCCATACACTGCGCAAACAGGAACAGCTGTTAATGTATGCATGAGCTATCAGGAAATCACAAGGATCTAAGGAAACTAAAAAAGTCAAATGGCGATGGTCTGTTGCCTAGTGTTACTGTAATTTCATTACCATCTGAAATGACATTCCTATTTATTTGCATGTGGGGTGAAGCTGAGATGCATCAGATTTATCTTGCTCACAGCTAACCTGTATCACCTATGAAGCAGTCCATTACTGTCCAGTAAAAACCACTTCCATGTACTCAATTTACTGTTCACTCCTCTATTCTGTTGTAGTGTAGCACACATGAAGGTAGTATTTGTATAAAGTATATGGTACATATTAATTTCCTCTAAAGCTATATGGTATTTATTTGATTAGATTATATCCTAATGTTTTCCATTTTTATTACAAAATTTGCAATCAGGCATCAGGATATGCATGCACAGTAGGCATCAAATCTATGCGCTTGTTTGTTTGTAGGAATTATCTTTGCTTAAGATTTTAGACCTTAACTTTTCAGACTTAAATAGAATATCTGATTTCTTCCACTTTCTCTTTCAGGCTCGTAACTCCTACTCCAATGAGGTGGTGGCCATCAAAAAGATGTCGTACAATGGCAAGCAGACTACCGAAGTAAGGAAAACACACACACGTTTGTCTCACTATACTTGTGAGGACATTCATAGACATAATGCAATCCCTAGTTCCATATTCCAACCCTAACCTTCATCTTAACCCTAACCAAAACCTAATTCTAACCCTATAAAATACTCTTTATATACTTTTTAGGACTGGCTAAAATGTCCTCACAAGACCAAAATGTTCTTGGAAGAATAGTATTTGAACACAAGTTGTCTACACAAGGAAATAAAGAGATTTATAAAAGCACAATAAACACACACACACACAGAGCCCCATTAAAACCAAAACATCATCAGGTGCAGGTGCCGCTGGGGTTGCATCTCTGAACCTTATTACAAAAAATCTCAAGGTCAGGAGGGTTTTGAGCTAGACTATGGTCTACTAACCAAAGGGACAAAAATAAGGTACAAAGCTTGCATTTGCATTTGTGTATTTTAGCTCTCCAGTTTATAAAACCCATTTTTATAAACCTGTGAATGGTGGTTTGTTTAAGGGCTGTTGCATAACATTGACTGTTTCTTACCGACTGAGGTTTTTGGTTGCTGTATAAGCCCTTCTAGTGAGCATAGAACCAGCTTTCCACAGATTTTTCCATGTTATTACTCTAGTATTTGTATTGATACAGTGCTATTAAATACTTTCCTGTCTGCCTATATATAGTGCTGTGAAAAAGTATTTACCACCTTCCTGATTTTTTAATGTAATTTAATTTTTTTGCATTTTTGTGACACTCAAACATATTTGCAATTTTGAAATGATGATATTATTTAAAGAAAAACGGTGTCCGAACCTGCCTGGCCCTATGTGAAAAAGTAATTGCCAAACCCTTGCTGAATTACAAATGAAATTATTAACTACACATGTGAAGCACTCTAAAAGATCTTAAAAAGCAACACATTACAGAAATTCAAGAACAGATGAGAAACAAAGTAACTGACTGTGGTGATTGTACTGATATATAAGAGCTGTGCAAGTGATTACTACTACACTGTTGTAACCAAAGTTAAAGAAATTGATTTTACATACAGTCTCTAACCTGTGTGTTTAACCTTGCTTTTGACAGAAGTGGCAGGACATCATCAAGGAGGTCAAGTTTTTGGGACAATTGCGACACCCAAACACAATTGAGTACAAAGGCTGCTACTTGAAAGACAACACTGCCTGGGTCAGTAGATCGTTCACCATGCCTCCTACTGTTATAATTTTCTTCTATGTGTCAGTCTTGCATCACTTTGTAGTGTTATGTCTGATTCTTTTCCTTTTTGTCTTCATTCTCTTTTGTCTCCTACAAATTGTATTTTATTATTGCTTACTACGATCTTCTGTCTGCTGTTGTCAGTACTGCCTCTGTTGCAGACATAGTAGTGTGATTAGTCTGCAGTAGAGTAAAAGTTTACAAGTGTTTTTTTTAAATTTGTATTAGGATATGCTACAATGGAGAATGCCATGTTTAAACTGTGTTCTGTTTCAGCTGGTGATGGAGTATTGCCTGGGCTCTGCATCAGATTTACTAGAAGGTAAGCATATTTATTGATGTTTAATGTGCTCACACTTAAAAACATGTAATACTGCTACTGTGTTTATCTTAACATTTCAATATCTCAAACTCCCCCTTATAACTAAAACTGTTTTTTACACTTTTTATACAGATTAAACAATTGATCATTCAGATCAACAGTTGATCATTGTAGGAAGTAATCATTGTAGGCAAGAAAGCATAACAAGCATCATTTCCAAAATGTTGGACTATTCCTTTATGTGACCACTGAAATCAGAGTTTGGGGTCAGAGTCCTTACTATGGCCAAATGGCTCTTGTATGTTATCACAGATATAATTTGTTTTCTCTGGTCAAAAAATCTGCTGCATATTTGCAAATCTCTTGTCACCGTGCTGCATATTTGTTTTTGATTCACATAGCTCTGCTTTACAGGAGCTATGAGACTAAACTAGAATTTGCAGGCTTGCTCTGAGCTTTGGTATGGCCTTTGGCACTTTAAGTCATAATAACTATAAAGAGGGAGGGGAATATCTGTGTTGTTACTAATGTAACTATTCTCTGTATAGACCAGTGAACATTTTCTACTTTTCAAAACCTCTTAAACACTTCTTTATCTGAATATTCCTAATCTCAACCCTATGTGCTGTTTTAAGCACCTATGTGCGCATTTATCACTGACTTAGATACAGGGGTATACACCCATGAGTGTTGGCGCTGGCCTGTTTTTAGAACCTAGTTCTGCTGTGATCTTTTGACTTGGCATGTAGTTGTAACAGAAGTCCAGAGAGAGTCTTAGGAGCTCATATCTAAACTGTTTTCCTACTGCTGTATCAGCAGGATAGATTGATACAATTTTATAAATGGTGATGTTTCATTCATGCGGACTTTGATCAGACATAAAGTCTGCACCTCATGCTTATATGCAAGAGCTTTATTTACAATGTGTGCCTTTTGTATAGCTGTTATAGTTCATCATTGCATTATTCAACTCTTTTGAGGCTTCCTACTCATTTCTATTGTACTTGTTTCTCCCCAAGTTCATAAGAAACCACTCCAAGAGGTGGAAATTGCTGCCATTACCCATGGTGCCTTGTTAGGACTGGCTTACCTACATTCCCATAATATGATTCACAGGTAATTCAGATTGTTTCCTTCCTCTAAGCATTTCCCAACAGAAACATGCAGTGACTTAAGTGAAAACATGATAAGATGAGAGATGCTCGTGTTCTCCCAATTCTGCATTGTTTACTAATTAAGCTGTAAAACCTTGTTTGTACTTTCATTTCATGAATATTATTGTGGGGATTGAACAACTCTCTTGTCTTACTGTGTCTACAATATTATTTTTTTATGGCAGGCAGGTATGATTGTGGTGCCATATTAATCCTGTTGACTGTTCTGTGTCTTCAGAGCTCTCTTTGCAGGCATTTGAAAACATAAAACTACGTAAAATGTATAACTTCTATTAATAACTTCTATTAATATGCACTAGTGTCACCACTTTCTCAAGATTTATTGAAGAAACACACTGACATTTTATTTGTTAGATACTAAATTGTCATATTAATTGTTTTAACTCTGTGTGATAATATATTGCATATAGATGACAACTCATAATGCCTAACAAGTCCTTGAAACAGATGTGACCTCTATGCCTGTGTCTTCTTTTCATCTGATTACTCACCTCATCCTTCTTTTATCCATATAGAGATGTGAAAGCTGGCAACATCCTGCTGACTGAGCTGGGTTTGGTCAAACTGGCCGACTTTGGTTCTGCTTCCATTGCCTCACCTGCCAACTCCTTTGTGGGAACACCTTACTGGTCAGTATGCACAAGACATGGTTGTATGGTAGCACACAACAGAAGAGCAAACACAAGGCTACATGTCTTAAAAGAACAATATGGACTGGAGTATTTTGGTCATTTATGTAGTGTGTGATTTCTTCTTATTGGTCTCTTAATATGAGGTCATATATTCTACACATTTTTGTTGGTACACAGAAGCAATACATACAGAACCCTTTTCAGACACATAACATGTTTGAATAAGCCCCTCAGAAATTCTAAGGCATGCTCAAGAGAAAATGAATTGGATAATATGGTTTGAGAAATGGCAAGAATATACCTCATAATCAAAATAGTAAATCTGTGAGAGAACTCAGAACTCTCTTCTTCATTCATATAGTAACACTTCTGTTGTCCTTTTGCACAAACACATACACACGTATAGATGCCAAATATTGCCCTAGTATTGTGGTTTTTTCTGTTATTGTCTAGGAATATTCACAAACTTAAGCGCTTTGCTTGAGTGACAAAAAGACAGCTTGATGAAGCTACCAGTGTTGCACAATTGAAAAGGGTCAGATTTAGGTTTCTGAATATAGTATATGTTGTTGTAGAGGCTTCTGTCATGTCTTCTGTTGTTTACCTCTCACGTAGAAATCATCACCTTACCTAACCACCAAAATATTTACTTACCCTTTCTTTTCAGCTTTATGGTGAATTAAGTCATCACATAAACAGCTGGGATAGTGATGGACTCTTAAGAGCAGCTAGCAGCATACAACTCACTCGTCATGTAAAATTTACATGCACAAACTTTCACACTTCATGTTTACGGAAACAGACTATAAATATATATACTACTATATATGCCAAAGACTGAGCTGCTATCACAGTGTAGTAGAGTCTTTAAAAGCTCTGAGAAGCTTAGCAGATTATAACATTTTCATGGATTTTTACCCAAACTTATAGTCTTTGTGTATATGCATTTCTCTGTCCACAGGATGGCTCCAGAAGTGATCCTAGCTATGGATGAGGGACAGTACGAGGGTAAAGTGGACATCTGGTCCCTGGGGATCACCTGTATTGAACTAGGTGAGCATACATCAACCTTCATTGCATTTATTGGCCCATCCAGAGAGAATCAACATCACATGTTGCCCTCTTCCCCATCTATCTGTCTCTCCCTTCTTTTTTGATTTTAGCGGAACGTAAACCGCCTTTGTTCAACATGAACGCCATGAGTGCCTTATATCATATCGCCCAGAACGACTCTCCCACCCTGCAGTCCAATGAGTGGTGAGTTGAATACATCCCCAAATATTACTCACCTATAATGTTTTTTGGTCCCATGAAATTTGAATAATCCAACCAAATATCAGCTTTTAGTTTTGTGCTATTTCAAATCCCTCAAATATAAAAGCAAAGTCTTTGCAGAATGCACTCAGAAATGTGATTTGGGACTCCAAAGCCAAAATGCTTATCTCACTGAATTAAAAAAATATTCTGATTTATTAATCTACAATCAAAATAAAAGCCAACAAAACTAATGATACAATAACTCCAGTCAACTGTAAATATTAAAGCCGATCTGGGCTCAGTCAGGGTAAGACATCGCTTTGTTAATCTGCACGACCTCTGATCTCTGGGACAGGTCATGCGCAAGGTCACACTCTAAGTTCCTTATGTAATTACCTGCAAAACCTTTACAAAGGAACATTAGATAAATACCTAGACCATTTCTACTATTATAACTAGGTTGTTTCTTTATACATAGATTAAATGTAATATAGGAAAATGCTGATTTATGCTGCTGTCAGCCCAACAGCAACCCAAGCATCAGCACAACTGTAGATGTTAATTGATTCTCTAGAGACTGTCCTTTCAGACATCAGAAAAACTTTTTGTATTTGAATTTAGGCCAGCAGAGTTTAAACAGCTCTTTGCTGTCTTGTCATAACACCATCCCACCCTGCAGTGTTAGAACAAGCACATTTTCAGTCAAGACCAGTTTTGTTAAATAAAATATTAAGAAACATGATAACACCATCTTTACTGTCAGTCTGTTATTCTACCCATCATTACCTTTTATGTAAATAAATAAAACTGATTTTATTCTGTTTTTGTTAGCCAGATGATAATTACACACTAGACACATTATATACACTATATATTTAGCAGTATCAATACAGCTGTAAAGATGTACTGTCGATGAACTAAATTGAAAATGAAAAAATGCAAAAGTAAAGTAAGTAAAGTAAGCAATTAGCGAAGCAGAAAATATTTTATCATTTCTCGGATTTTCTGAAGCTTCTGCTCACATGTTGTGTATGACGTGCGGTTGTCATGGGGGCAACAACACACATGAAATATTTATGGTATGTTTGAAGTTCTATCTGTAGTTTACCTTCCTGTTCTTCTCTCACGCTATCACTGGTATGAAAGTTAAGTGTTAGAGGTTTTAGGCATGCAGAGTCATGTGGGTGTTTTGTTCCTTTCACATGCTGCAATCTGTGTCTTCTGCACAACCAAGGTGTGCAACTGAATGTTGCTCTCTACCTGCTTCAGAGCAGCCTAAAGGCTTCAGTGGCCTTCTTATATCTTCTGCCAAAGCTCTCAATAAAATAATTGTTTTATTTTTACTCTTTATAAGAAATCGTGTCATGTGCTTTGACAAAGTCCTCAGAAACATGAGAAAAGGGGAATCTTTGCAGTTAGAATTTGCTGTCTGTGGCTATGCATGCATAGAACGCCTGTATTAAAATTAGTTTTGGTTTCTGTCGTCGTGCTGAGGCGAGCGATTGTGTGAGGTGGCACGGGGTTGTGGTATTTTTGGAGGCACTCCAAAGGCCTAAAGCGTTAGCAACATCCCGCCAGATGAGGCTAGTAGAGACATCAGCTCCATAGTGTTACTTCAGCACAGAAACACAAGACTGCACTGTATATACTTTGGCAACATACAAGTGCACTCGTGGATCTCAGCTGACCACAGAGGACGTTAGATGTTGAGGTTGAGGTGGAGCTGAATAGTGAGTTGTTGAACTCAATGACCCTAAAACAAACCAGAATGTGCATCAAAATCCTAAATAGCATAATCAGCTATTTTCTTTATATATACACACACACACACACACACACACACACACACACACACACACACACACACACAGCATCAAGCATGATGGCTGAAGTAGCAATACTACAAAGATACTCTGTTACAAGTAAAAGTAATCCATATTTTACAGAAGTAAAAATAAATAATCC
>OMLM01002912.1:38937-61079 GCA_900302695.1 Helostoma temminkii | reverse complement strand
AGGTCAGCTGGCCAAATGTGCCTTTGGTCACAAAAAATATTCCCCTGGAGAAAAAAAAAAAAAAAATCATCACACAGAAATGGATACATTAAACCATAAATAGCTGATTGGAGGTATAACCTACTGGTTGCCACTCACCTCTTGGTGATCATAAGGAAGTCAGACTCATTGACCTTGGCATGAGCAAAGTATCTGTACCTGGCAAAACGTCCATTCTCAATTTTCTGAAAAAAGACAGAAAAAAGCAAGTGAATATTTATACACAACACCTAGAAACAACTTAATTTCTGAAATAAACCGAAATACAAATTCCTACAAGACAAAACTCCAGGAAAAATCACAATACATTTTTTTAATTATCTGCAAAATGCGCACAAACCTTTGTGCTGATGAAAGTGGAACATGGTGTGATGAATAAAGACGAGTTGAAACAAAGACAATGGCAGGTAGAAGTTTATGATGTGAAGTGTTTATTGAGAAAAACATGGCAGTGAATGACAGAATGATAAAAGAATCAATGAAGGAAGCAGAACGTTGAAATGTCTATCTAATATGATTAATTAATGAATATATAAACATTGACAGGAGATGTTTCTTTTGTTGTTTGTGAGAAAATTATGAATTAAAGGAGAGTGTGGTAAAAGAGCAGAAGAAAAAGAAGAAAATAAAGATCCCCCCCCCCCAAAAAAACACACACAAAGTTAATGAAGAATAAAATGTATGTCTTAAATTACTCAAAGTCCTTTCTTTGGTTGACCATAAGCAGGTCCTAACTGACAGACACAACACACTACTGACAGGACAACACTACACTACACTACAACTGTCACTTCTAGCTTCTTCCCTCATCACCCTCATCCTCTGAGCCAGTTATACACCATTCACTGTCGGCCAATCTCCTCTGTGGACATGACAAGAGAGAAGAGTCAATGTCAGAGCTGAGAGAAGCAAAGTATCTTTCTACACAGACAGCTGCTGCACTGCTGGATACACTTCACAGTCTGTAAGATCAGTAATAGTTTGAGTTGTGCTCAAACGTGTAAAGCTAATTTACTACAACTAACTTACTAAGTTTAATTCGCCACACCGTCAGTTAAAGAAGCACTGAAAAAACCGCACTACACCATTACACTGGTACGATGTGATATTTCCAAAAAGATTCAGTGTGTAGAAACCACTTCTTCAGTCAAAATGATTAGATTTTGTTAGTTTAAAAGTTTTGCTGAGCCAAATCCTGTGGCCCTGCCCTGATCATGAAGGGACAGACCTAATGTTGGTAGTAATTTGATTTTAAAATGTCCTTTAGTGGCACATTTCTCTATCATGTTGTTTGGTCATGATCATGTTGTTTAATTACCAACAGCAGCTTTCTACTATTTCCTGAGATCTGCCATCATGTCGACATATCTGGGTCTGGGCTGTCTGTTGTGTGTCATGTAACCTCCCGCATTTTGTTTTGTTTTTTATACTTTGGATATAAAGGCCAGGTGGAATCCTAAAGTGTAGTGCCCCTTTAAAGAGATAAAACCACCTACAACAAGTTGAGATCAAGTTAAGTTGTCTCTCTCCTCCATCAAAGAGTTTACATTTTACTTTCTTTTTGCCTAAACACCAGCTACGTTTGCATTTGTCCATCTGCTTTGCTGTCAAGACTTTGGAACTTTAAGTATTAAGCAAATTCAGTGACAATGTATTTGACACATCTACCCAGCAACAACTGAATTATAAAACATAAGCATGAAATGCGTGGGTTTTTTTTTTTTTTACTGTGGTTCAGTATAGTTGCTGCCATTAGTCATGATTCAGCACAACTGGAATAAAATAGTGGGTAACCCTGGTTTATCAAGTCAATGGTGCCTCCAGAAGCTGGAAGGAACCATGTCCTATAATAATGGATTCAAGATTCAAGATTCAAAATGGAGTAGGGGGAAGACAAAGTGAGTTGCCATCTTTCAGCCTTTGACGGAACACACTTGATCCAGGTAATCAGCAGTGGGTTGGGCAGGGATAGTTAGACAGAAATACCCCTGATCTAGTTACTAACACAATATACACACAAACATAATCCAGGTCTAAGGCTGGCGATACACATGAGTGACAAATTAAAGGAAAAACTAATAAAATGAGGGCAGAAATGTAATGTTTTCTGAGGCTGCATGTGGAAACAAGTGCCAATGCTTGTGCAGTCATCAGATCTCTAGATCTATAGGGAGATATGGGACTGACATCTTGGACAATCTCAGTTTCCAACCTTCATGAAAAGGAAGCACTGCAGCTTCACTGTGGCCTATTACTGAAATTTGAGGCACCTTGTGGTTTTTTTTTCCTTTTTCCTTTGTCAACTATGTGTAAATTTAACCAGACATCCTACACATGGAATCTACACTCAGTGGCCGTTTTATTAGGTACACCTGTACAATCTATTGTAATCCACAAACACAGCAGCTCTGCAATTCTACTTTTACAAGGTTATAATTTCTCAGTGTTTAAGTTTAAACTGTTGAAAGGATATAATTCTACTATATGTTTATTAATGATGTCATAGTGATTGATGGAGTCTTACTGGAGTCCATATTAAGAGGTGGTTCTACTGTTTTGGCCTCTCTATTTACATCAATGAGGGGTCCAAAACATTACAGACACCTCTTAATATAGAATACTCCAGTTCAACAATAATACAATGCACTGCAGTATGAGTAGACATACAGTAGAATAATCACCTGTCTGACAGTTTGAGCTTAAACACTGAGAAATTATAACCTTGTTAAAGCAGAATTCATGGCAGAGCTGCTGTATTGGACTGCATTAGACTGTACAGGTGTACCTAATAAAGTGTCCAGTGATTGGATATTATCTAAATAGTGTAGCTCTGACCTGAGACTCAGTGGAAACTTCTACCCACTCCATCCAGCAGGACTGTTAGATAAGGTCAATAAAAACAACGACCCACTGTTTTATACTTTAATCTTAAATTAATTACTACGTTAAAATCCACGAATGAGATGAACTCATGCAACTGACACACTAAACAACATTCATATTATTGTGCTAATCAACAGTACAATTACCACATTAACATACTATTTAAAAACAGCCCTATGGTGTTGGATTTATTTTTCCCAAATCCTCAAGAACAACACTCATATCCACATGCAACAAAAATCGTACAGTAATGAGGTAGGTGGACTGTATAGGATATGTTTTATGTAATTAAAGTGAGTGAAAACGTCTATTAACACCAACTCAGTGATCTTTTCTGTGGAACCAAAGGCGTTCTCACTTTTCTCTATTTTGGTTTTGTTTATTTACTTAAGATTGCGAATGTACTGTTTTTCACTTTTACCACACAGAGGTTCTATAAACAGAAAAGGTCAATAAAGTAACTAAGACATTTAAACATGATTAAAGTAAACTGAGAGGAAGATGGTTTAAAACATCTTCCTGTAAGAAATTCATAGCTGTGTACATGTGTCTACATGTACACTTGCACACACATGAACAAGCAACTCTACTAGAAAACCTGGGCATATTCAAATTTAGAAATTAAATTTATATCTCTTAACCCACTGTAAAGTCACAGAAACAGCAAAAATTATATTTGTAATTATAATAATGATTGCCCTACCTGAAGCATCTGACTGCCAATGCCCTCCCTTTCCTTATACGGTCGTATGACACCGTCCTCGTGGATGAAGCGAGGAGGACGAAGAGATTCAATATCTTGTGACGTCTCTGCCGCCCTAAACATGAGAAAAGACACAGAAATGTATTTTAACATACAGACTCACTTTAATTCCACCACAAACGTAAGGAACACAGTTTAAAGGTCTGACATTGAGTGCGCCAACACTTTAAAACATATAGCTGACCTTCATACACACTGTAGTGTGGTGGTGTGAACACATTTAACATAAAACATGGGAAAACATATACACAGAAATAGCCACACCTCTTGATCCCCTGGAAAGTACTGCTGGCCATGTCAATAATGCCTCCTGTAGGTCTGGCCACCGCACCAACCAGACCTTTTCCCACACCCTTAAAGAAGCCTGCTGCACCTTCCTTCTGTGCTCCTGTAAAATCATCACATCATTAAACACCAATACATTTATAAAAACTGAAGATCTCCTGAAAAAAAAAAAGAGCCCATCTACAACACAGTAGTTGTTCATAAGAATAAAATCCATTACATTTTCATAGTAGGTCAGACTGAACTTACCTTTAATAGGTTTGGTAACAATGCCTGTGATTCCACTAACAAATCCCTGAAAAGAAAGAAGTAAATAACTCATTATGGCAGAACTCCCAGTGGTCAGTGGTCAGTTCCAGCTATACAGTTTACAGTATCATTGTCACCAGTTTCAGAATTTCTAAATAACCTTTTGTCAAATGTGTTTTCTGCTGCTGTTAAAAACAGTACAAACACTAAGTATTATACGTACAGACACCAATCCTTTCCCACCCCTGGTGAGCCCCTCTCTCAAGCCACTGGGTTGCTTGTTCATAGCCTCTCGTCTCTTCTGCTGGTATTCCTCGTCCATAGTTATCGCAGCGACACCCTTTGCCATGGCACCTGTTATCCTGGAAGCAGCACCTGCTATACCCCCTGGAAGACGGATATAAATCTTTACAATTTCCTAAAGGTTATTAAATATATATTTGTTCTTACGTTTTTTATGCTACCGTATGATCCATTTCATTCCATCCTATCAACACATTCGAATTATATAGGAATAAAGGCAATATTCAGAGCTTTGTCTGAGAAAACCTACACTAAAACCCTAAAGTGTGACAAATACAGAGTATGTGCAGCTACAGTTTAATATCCACAGAAACCATATTCAAAATTCTTCTAAAAGGGATCTGACCCCATTACACAAAGATAATATTTTTAGATTTATTTTGTGCTTACCTACAGCTCCTCCAACCAGAGCCCTAACCCCTAGAGCCATTCCTTCGACAAACTCCTCTGGCCCCTGGATGGCTCCCTGGAAAAGCCCAGACAACAGTTAAACATGAAGAAGACATCTGGACACTGTTGGGGCTCTAAGAAGCCAGGCTGTAAATGTTAACCCAAACTTAATGCTGATATTCTTTTTAGACTGCATGTCTTAAATATTCAGTTGTTTGTTCATTGGTGTTCACAATCTCTGGAGTCCTTAAATATGAAAGAGAAACTGAAAGATGTGAACACAGATATTCTGAAAACCTTCATACATTATTTTAATTTTATTCCACTCAGTACATGCATTACATTCCAACCTGATAGGGCTCATAGAAGAAGGCCTCCACTCCCTCTGACAGGCCTCTGATCAGCCCAAATGGGTTTCCAAGCACATCCAGGCCCAGCACCAGCACATACATCTGTTTAATAGCCTAAAATATATATAGAGAGGAAGCTGAGCACCACTGCCCGGTTTGATGTGTTTTCATATTGTTTTTCACACTTAAATAACATAAAAATACATAATTAACAGCCTCTGATATTCCTATGTTACTGAAGCATTTTCAGTGTGTGTTTTACCTGTTTAGAATAATGTCTGATGACTTCCCACTGTAGCTGCTGAGTCGTACAAAACTGGAAGTTCAATTCAAAGAAGGCCAGCCTGAAATAAAAAAGCAGAAGAAGTCAAGTAGCACTACTCCCACAAGAAATCACACACAAATAAATAAATGCTACTGTGTGATTTATATGTTGCCTATTTGTGCACTCATACTTGAAAACAACATCCTGCACGTCAGTGAGAGTTGCTCCAATACTCTTCAGCAGCAGGTTGAGCGACTGTACAGGGATCAGTTCTGTCTCTCTCTTCTCCTTCAAGCCGTCTTCTCCTCCCGTGCTCAGAGAGAAACTTAGGTGCAGCTGCAAATATAAAAGTGTAAAAACAGTCTCATACCAAAAACACTATATATTGCTTTTACATTTTGTCTGAAGAAAATTTTTATTCTTTATTTTATTTATATTTTATTTGGTTTCATTCATCAAATAGCTAATGTTCTAGTTTTACTTGGTGCTTATGTTCATAACTGCATTCACACACCTTTATGGGGGAAATGTGGAAGTACTCATAAAGGCTGATGGCAGAAGTGTCAGCAGAGGAGACATGGTTTAGTTCTGTCTTTATATATGCTATGTCCTTCTTGAATAGTTCCACCTAGAGGAGTAAGACATACACACATATACAGGAACAATGGTTCAATGACTGTTGTCAAAACACAGAATGTAAAGAGTGTGTGTGTGTGTGTGTGTGTGTGTGTGTGTGTGTGTGTGTGTGTATGTTTCTGACCTCCTGTTCTGAGCTCACAATGCTGGCGTTTTCAGGGGTGAACAGATCTAGAATGGCATACAGGAAGCCCAGATCAAGCTTCAGAGCCATCTCTTGAATCAACACCATGAAATACCTGAGGTGGACAGACAATCCCATCATCATTTAGCAGCAAAACTGAGATAAAAGGTAACTAAATAAATGATACAGTACGTCAACATTATTATGGATGAATGATTTTCAATGTTAAACAAATGTGCAGGTCGGAGATGGTAGGAATCAGATCCAGGGGTGTCAGATAATTACTGCACTCTTTACTACTATAGTTAGATGAAGATGAATATCACAAACAAAAGCTGAGTAAATAAAATGCAATACATTTTTTAAAGAATGAATGTAAAAGCAATTACTTGATGCGAGAGATATCAGAGTGCCCTGCTGCTCTGGTAACAATGCTGATATCAGTTAGAGGTTTTGGTTCTGCAAGAAAAATGAAAATAAAATCATTTTATAAACAGTATTACTGCATATAGTATAAACAACAAATAGTGCAAAGCAGATTAACAGACCTGAGTCCATGGCGATAGATTTTGGCAGTTTTACAGGGTAGAAAACGTAGGGGAAGATTGCTCCTGGTAGCTGATTCTGGATCTGAAGGAGGGAAAACATGTATTTAAAACTAGTGTACGGATAAACAACTAAGAACTATATATGTGAGAAGGCAAATATATGTTACTTGCAATATTGCAAAAAGGAGATACAAGTTTATATTTCAAAGTGCACGTCTTTTCACCTGTATGCGGTGGATTTGGACACGATAGGCTCTCTGTCGTGGTGAGACGCTGTACTCAACCTTCACGCCAGGCAGGAAGTGTCTCCTGAGAGGAGCTTCACTGGGGTGGAACATCTGCATGTCTGTCCCATTGGGAGAAAAGGACACCTGAGAGAAAATTACAAACATGAAACAATTATGCCTGGTACTAATTATTGTTTTTAATATCAACACGCCCTACAAAACTGACAGCTTTGTTTTCAGACTTGTTATTAGATTAATTTAGGTACAGTACATTTAGTACTTATAGTAGTAAAATTTAGACCATAACCTGGAAACCGTTTTCTAGGTCACGCATGGCGTTGTCTGTGGGCCCAGACGCGATGTACTCTTTGAAGCTGTTCTCCAATATCTCTGTTTCTTTAGCGCTCAAAGTCTTCCACCGACTCTTCTTCTTAGGTTTTAATTCCCACACCACATCAGAGCTACCATGAGGAAAGAAAAACCACAAGCTGTAAAATCTGTGCACATATGTATGCATCTAACTGTCTGGTCTGTTGATATTATACATAAACATTTAACATGTGTTCTGATATAAGTGGATTTTCAATTTAACTGTACCTTAGGGAAAGCTTACCTTTCTACTAATTCTAATTTTATTACAGTTCTATATTCAAGGCTATCAAAAGTGCCTAAGGCCTGACTCTGGCTTCACTCAAAGATGCTGAGCTGAGATGTATTGTGTACAGACACAACACATTCAGCAGCACAATAACTGCATGTTGCCTGTGTTAAATTAATCATCCAGTAAACATATGCTGTTTGTAACAAATAATCAAACTCCTGTTTATGCAAAACTTGTCTGGCCATCATTTTATCTGACTCTACAATTTCTGAGGCCATATTTTCGGTCATGGTAATCTCAGCTTTAAATCACAGAACAGTCTATCTTGTTATTAGGACCATGCCAGAAGATACACTAAACTGAGCCATGGTCATAACAGGAACCTATATCACAGAGTTTTGAGTTTTTGTTCTTAAATGAGCATGTGTATGCTGCTGGTTATCTACCTTGTAATTCCAATAAAGGAGACCTCCTGACTGCTGCTGTTGTTGACCAGAGATATGCCCACGTTCTTTAGTGACAGTGTGATTTCTTGTTCAGCCAGCTGTGCCTTCTCACTGTCACAGAGCATCTTGTAGATATGCTGCTCCTCGGTGAACAGCACAACACGCTGGAGACCTTGGTATCAACATTAAAGCGAAGACATACTCATTTAACACTTAATTTATCCCCAAAGGAAAATTCTTGTTATGCCAGTGCATCTTTTAAGATGGCATTTTCAAGTGAATAAAAGATGATGTAAAGCAAAATTAAATAATGCAATTAATACATTTGTCTATTTAATTTCAGGCTCCTTGTATTTTACCTTCATAAAAGGAGATCACAAACAGTTTTCCGTCATTATTCATATCCTTGAGCATGTCCTAAAGATGCAGTAAGCAGACATACGGTTTAAACAAACGTTGTACTATCTCATTTAAGAAATTTACATTTTAGATTTGAGTTTAAAAACAGAGATAAAAGTGTATCTACACCTTATTAACATGTAGCACAGTTACATTAAATCTCCCAGAGGGTTATATTTACTATTCCACATTTAGGTAAGAATACAGTTTGGTGTGATGGCTAAAGACAGAAACAGATTTTGATTTCACAAGGTACTGTAATAAGTCACGATCAGCAGGCACAAAGATAATTCAGACAAATGTATAGTACCTCCTCACTCTTCAGCTTCCCACTGTAAGTGCCACACTTCCAGCAAAGCTCTCGAGACCCAGTGGGCTCAGCCCAGGTGTATTTAACAGCTTTCCCAGCCTCCAGTTCCTCCTGCTCAGCTTCCTTCTGAGAGCTGCACATGAAATCCAAATAGAGAAACACATACAGTACATGTCAGTGATGCCATTTGTAACTACAAAAAAAATCTGGAAAAATGATGACAGTAACCAGTAACCAAAAATGACAGTAACCAAATAATGACGAACGGCAGTAAGGACAGTACAATAACAGAGCCACCAAGAATCGAATCCAAAGTACCTGTACGTCAGAGTACACAAACAGTTCTCATGAATTGACAGAAACAGGACAGTACAACAGCCAAACACCCAGAAGTCCCCAGTACCTCACCTGGAGAGATAAAGTTTAACTATGCAGGGTCACACTAATACTGTTTCGGACAAGACAGACCAAACATAAGAAAATATAATCCACAAAGAAAGAAAGTATGGAAGCAGTAATTTATGCGTGGAGATGAAAAATAAGGGAATATTAGTTGATGCGCAACAGAACTACTGAAAAAAGCAGGCGGTGTGGTTCCTCTGGCAAAATCTGATCCAGTCAGCAGCATTCGAAATTAGTAAAGATGATAACGCTGCACAAGATCAAAGAAAGACAGTAATAAATGTGTAAATGGGTTTAGATGTCTAATGTGCTCCGTTTACTCTGTTTACTCTCCTCCAATGATCCCTAAACACTTAGATTTAGATGCATTTTCAGCTGGTGAAGAAAACAGAAATATATATAAACATTTCCCTTTAAATAAAGGAAACAGTAAATGTATTTGTAATAAATAAATAATTTTGGAAATTGTGGAAAGTGGTTGTTGCTGTCAAAAATGCAATAATTATGACATAGTCATGAGGAGCAGATTACACACAGAAACCATAAACAGAGCTGAAACAGTCTTCTTCTACTTATGTTTTCCTGCACTCTTAATCTGAACACACTCTGCACTCAAGTGTCCTATCACAGTGAAGTGACTACGACATTAGCCTTTTACTATTACACCAATTCATATATGAATGCTGTATAATTTGTGTGTTTTGTGTGTCCAATATTTCATTCATAGTGTCAACCTGAAAGGCCAACTGCTGTCCTCAAACTGTGTTTAGTTTGCTGCTAACTGTGCACCTACATGCACAGTGAGGGCAGAAGACACAGTTTATATCACTCAACAAAGAGTGTGACAGCAGTAAATGATTAAAAGCAGCACTTTCAGATTTCTTGTTTGTGTCATTTGTTTTATTTCCTCCTTCCAGTCTTTATTTCTCATCGTTCATCCCGTAAGTTCAGAGTGTGTCCAAAGAGGTTCCCCCTTCATTTGTTCTACCTGTCCTCCTCCACTGAGGAGGAGAGGCTGTGCTCTTCAGCCATGAACTCGTTTTCTGTCCAGGTGCTGCATGACCCAACACAAACATAAATCACAATCAGCAAGACAAACAATGTTATTTATGGTTAGCTCAACTGTTACAGGTTGCTTAAATCAGGAGAAAAAAACATTTTAAGACACATCCAAAATACATACAGTATTTGTAAACTGCATGTGTAAATGCTATACATGAAGAATGCTAAACATTTTCACAATTGATTCATTCAGAAAAAAAAATCTGATAAATTAAGCAGAGAAACTAAAAAGAAAATACAACTTTATTTTTACACTGGACATCTTTGTCTTGAGTTGAGTGTGGCACATACGTATTTTTCACTTACGGCACTTACATCAAAGAAGCACTATTATTATGAAATAAATCAGTTTCCTCATCTCATTCCCCTCCCCTGCTTCTCAGTCATTTCATTTATTGATCTGATTATTATTATTTTTTTTTTGCTGTAGTTTAATCATGTCACTTTGACGAGTAGCTATTAAAATGCTGATACAAACTATGTTTATGTCAAAATATATATGTTCATATAACAGTTGCTTCATTAATTTCCTTCTATCTGCCCCACTTCTGTTCTCTCACCTTTGACAGAACTGAAGAGTCTGGTTTTTGGTATGGTTGATGATGAGGAAGGGGGCAGCACCATCATGGTACTCTGAGAATCGGATTGTGGCCGAGTGCTCTGACAGGTTCACATCTACTATGATCCCACCCATCTGCAGAACAGAAAGCAATATACACTATTGAAATACACATAAGGGGTTGGCATTACCAGTTTATACAGTACTTTATGTAAGAAAAGACTATACAAACATGAACAGTATCACTGTCTCTGGGTCTACTTACCGAGTTGTCAAGTCGCAGCAACAGGCAATTCTCCGGTTTTGTGAAGTCAATAATGCAGGGAGGCAATAAACAACCTTCTACTTTGATCTTTAGTCGCTTTGTGTCATTGTCAGGCCAGAAAGGAATGGCTGACTAAATGTAACAAAACAAACAAACAATAAGATGAGAGCTTCCAAGGCATAAATATTAGACTCCACCTTGACTTATAACATCACATAATTTCATAAAGTCTAAATATATGAATATTCCATAAGTTCAAAATCCTGTACATTTGTCTATTTATTGGACATCTATAATCATTAACATATTTCCTGGATCCTGAAAATTAAGGCCAACTCAGAAACAAGGGACTGTGTCACTATTTTAAACAGGCATAATTCCAAGAATACAAATAAATGAAAGTAGCACTTCAAGTACTTGAAATTATTGAGAGTCAAATTGCACCAATGTAATAATTAAAATGAAACACACATATGCCAAAGTTAAATGATTATTTAATTATTTCACATTTAAAATAGTTTCAGAAAGGATGCAGCAAGTGATGCTGCTGTGAGGAATGACCAAGCTACGCACTGTACTCCTATGTACTTATGTATGATGTCCAGATTTCGTCAGGGAGCCACTACTGGAACTTGTAGGATAGGTTCCAGTAGAGCTGTCAATCTGAGAGTTTATGCTTATTTTACAGATGTTTTGATAAACTGTGTGTATTAGCTTTTCATTTGCTTTTATTACATACAGTACAGTACAGTAATACAGTAAGAACACTGTGCTCCTAGTGTGGGCTGCAGATGTGCTGCAAGGATTTTTTTTTATTAATCAGTCAACCTGAGTGCAGACATCAGCTAATGCTAATCAAAGATTGGCCAGATCACTTGGAGGAACACTAATACATAAACAAGTTCAGTACAATTCACTGGGCTGTAAAATCTACAGTATCTCAAAGGATGTGTCAAGAAACACAGACACAAAAAATGTTTGGTTTGGCTCTGACCTGTTCTGGATGTGCCTCAGTCCAGCTGTTCTGCCCCTCCTCACAGATAAAGATGGTGTTTTTGGTTCTGTTGACCAGCATGTAGAAGGGCACAAAGGACACAATGCGGGTCAGACTGAAACTGCTCGCTTCAATCTTAACACCAACCTGAGGTCAAATAGAGAAAACAACAAAACAACAATGACAATCATGTACTTTCTAGTTACACACAAAAGTAATCTAAAGTTAGGGATGTCCCGACTGATACCATCCTCAAGTACCCACACTTGTACTCGCAAAACTTCTCTGATACCGCATCTGATACCACTTTTTCATAAAGTGGTATCAGATGCGACGCAAATGAAATAAAGGCACGCGACTGATAGAGAATCAAGTTAATTTTCACAATAAAGCTTAAAGTTATGTGTAAAAGTCCCCATGTCATGTCTGTAGCTGATTGATTGAATGCACCCAGTGCCAGTTTCTTCTTCTAGCACATATCCTCTGCTGTGCTGCAATCAGGTTTTCTAGACATTGTGTGTTAAACACACAAACTAATTAATTATGAGCATAAAATAGATTTAACAAAAAACGCAAATACTAGATTCATTTATGTTTCGTTTTGTGTTAATTTAGAAACATAACACATCGTGGTAAAAAAGCACAAATATCCACAAAAAATACAGAAGTCTAGAAATTAAACGCTCCGCTTCCACTCAATCTCTGTGGAGAATGACGCTTTGAAGAAGACGGACTAAATGTGTCTTAAAGCACAGTGAAAAAATATATATTTTATGCTAACTAAGTGTTAGAATAACATACATTACAATAGTTTTACTAATGCCAGCAGCAGGAGACAGCAGCTACAAACACTGGAGAAGTTTGAGGATATGTCCAGAGACAACCCACAAATTGTTTAAATAACAGAAGCACTTAATAAGTTTATTGGGTCAGTTGTTGAAAATACCAGACTCCTCCTCCTCAGCTGCTGGAGCCCAGGAATGTCAATGCCAGCCATCATCAGACTGTCTTACTGAAGTTTCAGTCAGTTTGAAATCAGACCTGTACTCAGAAAACCAGTCCTGATCCAAGTAGTTCAGTAGTTCGAAAGAAACATATGGCAAACAAAACAACTTAGGGTCCCACACACCAGCACCACCATAGTGAGTGTATAATTTTTTGTCTGCTGTTGTCTATTTTATTTTGTCACAGTCAGAAAGTGAACAACATCCGATTACAGTGTTATTACATTCTTCCAGCAATTATATAAAATAATTTAGTTTAGTTTTTATAATAAAAAAACATGTTGCAAGTACTTGGTATTGGCAAGTACTTAAATGTAAGTACTTGTACTTGTACTCAGCCAGGAAAAAAGTGGTACCAGGACATCCCTATCTAAAATTCAACCCACTGCATGTGATTCTTCAAATAAAACTTAAAACCAGTAAATCAGAAAAGGTTTATAACAGAATGTGCGGCAAAATCTTACCAGGTAATCCTTGTATTTGCCTTTACATTTCACATCTCCATGGCTGCCAACTGTATCCAGGGAGAATTCATCTGAAAGTTCACTGTCTGAGATCATAAGACGGACCTGAGAGATGAAAAGTATGAAATCACATTCCTATACAGTAAAAAAATTACATGAGTTATTCATTGTTTACTGTACACAAACCACAGCATTCAAAGTACAACCAAACAAATACTGATTTCAACTTGACTGAAGTCAACTTGTGTATGATTTGTGCTGCCATCATTATTTGACTGAACACTTGTCACTGTACAAACCTTGTCATTTTTCATTCCGTCAATATCAATGATTAAACATATCTACGATGTGGGCAGTGGTTCTTTTTTAAACAACAACAACAACAACAACTGCTACAACTACTACTAGTACAACTAATAATAAAACAACAACAACAACAACATGTAACTAAACGCGTCTCTCTTCATTTTTTTCAATTAACTTAGAGTTTAAGTAGAACATTACTTCCCCTTACCTTATTGTTCCGCAGGAAGTGGCGTGGTTTGAAGGAGAAAAGGAGGGGCATGTCATAGTCCAAGGGATGCTTACGGTGGATATCATCAGCCTTGTACTGCAGCAACTTGCCTGTCTTATTCACCATCCAATAAGGAGAGTGGATAGCAATCACTGTCTGTCCCAGGTCATATTTAACATGCACTGCTATGTCTAACTCTGCCCTCTGCCTTGTCGTCCCTTCACCATAGTCTTCGTCATCATGTTGTAGAGACTGGAACACGATGAAGGTGATCTCATCCTGGTTACTACGGAGGCTGTATGACAGGGTTGGTCATTTTGGTGAGGAATGTTTTTTTATGATTATATATCGGTTCTCTTTATAATAATATAATAATAAGGATGATTTATATAGTATACATCCTTTCAAACTATGCTAACTTTAACGGAACTGACCAATGACAAAAAACATACAGACAACAAGAACATAATAATCTGGGGAAAGAAAATGCCTCAATAAATGAGACTGAAGTCAGACCTGTACACAGAAGACCAGGCCTGATCCAAGTAGTTCAGCAGACAGAATTCAAGACTTGACTGGTCGATGACTGCAGTGTGAAGCTCTGCAGAGTGGCCTGGGTCCAGAGTGGCCTCAGGGGCAGCGACTCCACTGTCCTGTGGAGTATCAGGGAGAAGAACACTGAGAACAAAACCAAATCTTTCAACTGTAATATAATTTACAAAGTAATGCACAGTCTTTTTTACTGTGCTTTGTTCATACAAGGTCAAAGTTGTATGCATTTCATGCCATGCATGAAGATTAGTGATGACAATTTTGAAAAATGTACCTTTAAAGTACATTTCTACCCCCAGACAGCCACTGCTTTCAGTTCGATACCAGTTTTGCATTAAAATTAGCCAGATCCTTAATTAAGAAGATTAAATTAGTGCTGCAATACAGCACTACAGCTGTGACTGCTGTTTAAAAAACCTCTTGTTGGTGCAGTCATTGTTGCTAAAACACCCAGAATCTGACAGTTATCTTGTGAAGAGCACTCCATTGTGCTGTTGTTATAAATATAACCCAGAATATAAGCAATGAACAAGGATGCTGCAAGTGCAATTCGGTTGTGTCTTGCATTACTCAGACAGGCATCTGCGGCTTTACAGCTAATTATGCTGAACTGGCGGTGGGCCCTGTCAGTGGGAGAGACCACTCTAATTGGCTTAGCAAATCTCTGGATCAGAAGGAAAACAGAAGTGACAAAAGTAAGCAAACATTGTCAATCTTTTCATTTTCATCTCATTTGATCATTTCAATAGAAGAATATTTTTATAACAACATGTCCATCTGGAACGCAGGAAGTGAAGCCTGGCGCTGGCAAACAAGAGTGTTGTGAGAATAGAAAACAAACACTACAGACTTCAACCACCTAACAGTTATTCCTTCTCGCACACACATGCTACTTGGCCATTTACTTTAGTCTTAGCAGTGTGTTCAAATGCCAGTTTTTGGCCCAGGCAAAGGAGACATGAGGTGGCACAACACTCAGCCTTCGTCACCATTAGTTCTTTCATGTCAGCTTAGTGTGCATCTGCCCTAAATGTTGCTGTATGTCAGCCCATTGTCAGTACAACTGAGATCCCCTATCCACCATTACGGAACTCAAATACAACAGTATATGTATTACATTACATCATTAATTGCCTAAATAAAACAATCAACCATTATTTATACACACTGTGTCACTGTGGCACCAAATCTACAATGGCTCATCTGACTTTTCTTAGTGATGTCTAGTCAGGTACTACCTTTAGTTTGTAGGTGATGGGGTAAGGCAGCAGATTGCGTAGCAGGATCGAAGGCCACAGGTGAAGCACAAAGGGCACATCGAAGTTCTCCCCAGCCTCTCCAGTGTTTTTGAATGTCACATCATCCCTTAATGGCACAATGTTGATCATCATCACACCGCCCTGGTTTCCACGACAACGACATGTCTGCTGTAGGCGTGTCTCAGGCTGCTGGTTGGTCATGTCTTCATAACTGAAGCCCTCCGAGACCTCAAACTGCTCACCCTGATGGTCTGCATCATTTTCAGTTGTAGGTTGAAGGCTCAGCTCAGACCTGAGCAGAACAGCAGAGAGTAGATGTAGATGTGAAAAAGTGTGTGTAGGACATCAAAGAGTGACTAGACAAAAAACAAGTAGGAAGTTGTTAAGATATGTGTATAGGCCTGCTGGCTTGCTTATGTGTTTGCCCTTACCTATATGAGTCCAGGGGCACACAGAACTCCTCAGTAGGGAGAGCTGTACCCAGACATGTTGATCCTTCAAACACTTTAAATGGTATTGAGAAATGATTGATGATCTGCACGAGAGGAGACAGATAGAATTATGGCTTATTATTTCAACTTGAATACATAAATAACTACCTTGGTACTCAATGCGTATTGTTATACTATACAGTTTTGGCATAAATATTCATTAAAGACTGATCAAGGCATCCTGAAAGGAAAGGGTGATGTATATGAGGCAAGTCTTTATAATAATAGTTTTGTCTTTTCTTCCTTGCATAGTTTACCAGATATGATAAAGAGATTTAAAATCATTTAACATGTTTAAAATAATCAGTACCTGGAACGGAGAACGGATCTTGATGTACTTGCTGCCCTCCACAGAGTAAATCTGACAGACCAGGAAACGAGTGACTCCTGAGTCTTTGTGCATTACACTGTACAATCCCCTGCCCACCTTGATCAGGGGGATCACACTAGCTGAGGTGTGGCCCAACGGAGCTGAAAGGAGAGAAGAAAACAAAAACAAAAAAAAACTAAGTATATGTGTAGCGTTAAGGTCATGGCATTGTCTGTTGTATAAACAAGGCTGACTATGAAAAGCTGCAAAAAATATGAGAAAGGTAAGGAGGGAAATGCAGTTTTTCCTTGGGACCTATTACTGCAGTGGTATAATCAGTGTTATGACAGTTTGGTCATTTCTGGAAGGTGCTACAGGACAGTGTAGCACCATTTGGCATGTCTACCATGTTTACCTTTTATAAAGCAGACTTATATATAAAGCCACCCTCCTGCTTGCTCGCTCTACGCTGTTCTCAAATGCTTTGATACTGCTGCACACTCTATTAACAAATAATTGAGTTATTTATCGCGATTAATCGCTACAACTTAATCGCTTTATGTGGTATATTGCGCACTCTTATTTTAAAAGTATTGTTATATGAACAAAAGTATAATAACATTTGGTTTGCAAACTCTTTAAACAAACAAGTGATTTTTAACAGCAGCATTCCAGTATTTACATTGTAGCAGTTAAAATACTTCTTTTAAATCTCAACTATAACAGTAATGTAATCAAATCAAATACAAAACCAAATGTGCCGTCATTCATTGTGATCCTAGGAACCCTCATCTGTTCCACTACTACGACTACTCCAGTGCTCTCTGTGGATATTTGTGTATTTTACTATGTGAAGGAGGATATGTACCTAAATTAACACTAAACAAACAAATGGATCTAATATTTGCCATTTTTTTTTGTCAATCTATATCAATCCATCCATTTTCTGAACCGCTTAGTCCCCGTAGGGGTCATGCTGTCATACAGGCAAGAGGCAGGGTACACCCTAGACAGGTCGGCAGTCTATCGCAGGGTCACATATAGACAAACAACCATTCACACCTACGGGCAATGTCTTTGAACTGTGGGAGGAAGAGAGAGAACCCACGCAAACACGGGGAGAACATGCAAACTCCACACAGAAAAAATAGACTTAGCACATATTTTTAGCATCACGGCGAGTCTTAGGAGCGCGCGGCAGCGATGCGCCATGCCGCGGAGCGCTCAGTGGAAATTGGACCATAGGGTAAATGCACGGCTTTCGCAATGCTGTTGTGCCGTTGCCGTCAGACCAACATCTTCCACACTACTAATCAGCCTACTAGTATGTTAGTGATACTTCAGACTCGAAGTAAACAAAATTGAACTTTGCTGTGGTTACAAATAACTTTGTATTGCCGTGTGAAAAAGCTTTAAAATGAAAATGTCCATATAGAGTTTAATACCTTTCTCCACACAGCTGTCACCACCAGTTCTTTTGTGATGTGGTTGTGAGCGTTGCAGCAGTCTTAGACCCTACCAAATGCCTAGTATTAAGTCTAACTTACTAGGTTGTATGTAGTAGTCCTTCCCACTCAAGGAGGTCATGGCTGAAAACTGGTCAGAATGTGTGGTGGAATAGTCCATCCCGAGGGTTTCTCCATCCTGAAGCTTCACAGTGCGGTTGGTGCTCTGCAGGCCGATGGGACAAAACATCTCACTGTGGAGGACTGACACAGGCAGGCCCAGGCGGTTTTTCACCACAAACGGAGCTTCATCTTTCTGGAAGCACTCAGATGTTTGTTTGGCAGCCTCTGCAAATGCCTGGGAAAAGACAATAACATAAGCATTATAGATAGAACGCATTTACTCAGACTTCTTGTTAAGATGATAACAGACCATCTCTTACCGTGCCCAGATTGCTCAGCATGGCCAGTCCACATTTTGAGAGGGTGATGTTGAGTTGGTCTACACTACTGACGACGATAGACGTCTTGTAGTCTGGAACATTGTAATCCACTTCATCCGACACCCCTGAGAACTTCACTGGCTTTTTTTTCATCTGGTTAGAATGCAGTAACAAGTTACTGTATAGACATACTATGCATGTTTGCCACACGTGATTGCTACAAGTATTCAGATGAAATTGTATTACACTTTTTGTATGTATGTATATGCGTGTGTGTGTGTGTGTGTGTGTGTGTGTGTGTGTGTGTGTGTCCGAGCACCTTCAGTTCTAGTCTCCATGGTCTGAAACCATCTCGTGTCTCATCTTCCAAGGGTTCCAGTAGCGGTTCCCACACTCCCATCACCTCGTTGTAATAGTGAAGCTAAAAGCACAGGACAAAAAAAACTTTAATCTTTACAGCTACAAGGTCTGACCATAGCAAGTTGGAATATGTTTGAAATGTCATCAGTAAGTTAGTAAATAAATAATTGTACAATACTATGTGACAAAAACAGAAAAACAACAGCTATTTTACTGTAAAAGGCAAATTTTAGACTTTGGATAAAGTGTTACAGAGTTAGGAAATAAATATTGTGTGTTACCTCCATGTTGAGCTCGCTGTGCAAGTTAATTAATGTGGACCAGTTTGTGACATCTCCATGGAATGACGACTTAGCCAGAAGCATGGGGGCAGTGCGATGTCCCACACCAGCCTCCAGAGTTAGACAGATTGAATTGATGACCAACTGCGGAAAATAATTATCCATCAAAAATGGTATAGCTTTTATTCTGTGTATAGGCCAAAATGCCAACTTTACAGACAAACATTTGACAGGATCAGGTTGCCAAATGAGACACAATGCAGAAATACCTTTAATGACTCCCCCGTTGGAATTAATGGGACTAGTGACCTTGTGTCTTCATCTCCCTCCTCCTCTAGGAACCAGAATTTGAGCTCCTTCCAACCTCGTTTCTCCCATAGGTCCCCGGAAACAGGACTCTCCAGCACCTCTGGGGTTTCCGCTGCGGGAGTCAGTGCTGACTGGATAGTAATAACTGTGTTTATGATGATTGGGGATACCTGGGCAGAGGGTTGGATGGCAGAGCCAGAGTTTTATATGAATGACATAGTTACAATTAGTAGAAACTCAGCCACTGTCAAAGGCTCTATGCTTCTCTTAAAGAAACACAGATGATTTTTTGTATGTTAAATACTAATGCACAAGAACATACTAACTGACTTTCTGTCTTCCTTTAATTATAAGGATCCATACAAGGCAGTGAGTAAAAAAAAAGAAATATTATGATCCCTTTAAGGATGCTTTAAAATAATTTATTCCTGTACACAAAACATGTATTTTACCTTGAGTGTGAGAGCACTAATGGAGATCTCCATGGCCTGAGAGGAAGTTGCGGGCTGTGTACTCTGGAAGAAGACCTGACAAGGTTGTAGCACTGTGGTCACGTTGTTTTTCCTCTTCTCTCTCAAAAACGGGCATGCTACTACCTACAGTAACAACCACAATTGAAGAAAAAAAAAACACTTCTAGATTAGGTTTAGGTTATTGTTAAATGCAAAATATTTTTTTCATTTTTAATTAATTTCCTTTTGCCCATGACCCCTAAAGGGACAAAGTGGTTCAGAATATGGATCGATGGATTTTTTCTTTTACTTTTTAATCTGTAATTTTCTTACAAACATAATACAAACCTTCAGGTCCTTTATTACAGCAGTCATCTGTGATCCCTCTGCAGCACTCTTCATCAGTAGTTCACACTGTGTGGTCATCACTAGGGCTGGGGCATCAGCACGTGTCAGATCAGCCACAAACACAATCTCCGGGTTACGCACCACAACATTCATCTCTGTTTTAGACACCACAGCCGGAGATGCAGCTGATGGCAGCAGAGAGCATCAGAGAAAGACAGCAGTAAGAAAACAATAAATTATGTTCATAGAAAGTTGATAAAGTGACAAACTGCATTTGTACAAAAGTATTGTAAAGCTAAGCGTACTGACCAAAATTCAATTTTAAATTGTTTAAATTGTCATCCCCTATACTTCATCTCCATGACGATGCAGTTTTATTTTGGGAAACATTTAATAATGATCACAACTGATAACTGTTAGAACACACAGTGCAGTGCAGCTTGCTGCATGTGGGGCTGCATATGTCCAAACTAGCGCCCATGCTGCCCTCTGTCTGTCAATGTTTGTCAGCTAAATAATTTTAAAACTGACAATTAACTCACTGGACTCTTTAGATGTAATAGAGGAGTTGATGTTCTTTTTATCCCCAGTACTGCTCTTTGGTTGTGACACTGGAGCAAAACCCTGCTGAGTGGCTTTGAGGAAGACATCTGCCACCGTAAGCAGGAACTCCATGCTGGCACACAGATAAACATCCTGCACGACTGTGTCCAAAGTGGTGCCATCACGGCCCTGACGGTAGTTCACCTCAACCATCATGTTCTGTTCTGCACCAGGACGCATCGCCACCATCCTGAGAGAGTAAAAAAATACATAAAAGTGCTGTGAGTAAAGAATAAAAAGTGAACACAATATAATCACAGCAGTGTTTGTAAGCAGCCCAGCTTAAAAACACTGCTATCACTATCATTCACAAAAGTGTTGATGACAGATGTAAATCTTCATAAGAAATTTAGGATTAATACTTTTGTGACACTATTATTATCTGTTTTTACTCACATGGATCATCTGGTAAGGTAAACAATGTAAATACCTAATGTGAATATCTGAAAAACTGTAAACTGTGGATATGTAAACTTTCAAATAATTATTTAATTTTCAGAATCTGATGTTGGTGTTTATCATCATCTGATGGGCAAGTGTGAAAGGACAGATAATGTAAGGCTAAATGTTTTTACACATACAGTATTATGTTCATATGGGAAGGATTCCCGTTTGCATTTAAGCTGGCAGATTGTGAAGCAATGACAGTATATAAAGGGAGAGGTTATGTTTTAATAAATATCTGCAGCCACACTTGGACTATGGTCTTTGTTGACTGAAGAGTCAATGTACCTTGGGGTGACCATCTTTACTTTGGGTCTCTTGTCATCAAGAAGGCAGGCTGAGAGTCGGACTGAAGCTTTCATTGAGCTGTCTGAGAACATGTTGACAGAGGTAGAGATGGTGCCCAGAGTAAACTCTGCCAGCTTCAGCTGCTCATTGTGTGAGTCCAGATGTATCTGCAAAACAAATCAGGACATACCTCATTTAATTATCACTTTTGCTTGACTTACTGTGTGTCAGACTTACTGTGCGTACTTGCATTACCTCATTCACATTAGGGCTGTACAGAACCAGCGTCATGGAGTCGAACTTAAAGTCCAATTTGAGTGTGGTCTTCAGTTTACTGTTTTTCTGAGTCTCCACGACAGCAGCTATCACCACTGTGTTACCTACAATGAAGTGATCAGAGCACAGAGCAAAGGTTTTAAAAGTTTACTGGGTTTTGCTTAGAACTGTTGAAAATAGTTCCAGTTAAGAACAACAC
>OMLM01002912.1:24252-38917 GCA_900302695.1 Helostoma temminkii | reverse complement strand
ACACTTCTTCAGATCATACTCATCTGTCTGTTAAGTTCAAAAATCATATGGCTATTTCTTGGAACTGCTATACACACAGACATCAAGACAAAACAGACACAACCAGCAGTCCTTACTGCTTGCTGGCCCAGTGGTTCCAGAGCCCTGGGATCCTTTGTTGGATCCAGAGTCAGAGGAGGGTTCAGTGATGGGTGGTGGAGCTGGAGGTGGAACAGTGTCAGACTTCTCTGACATGTTCTCACTTAGTGTCCGCAGGACCACTATCATATCATCCTGACTGAGGATGAGCTGTTGAGAGCAAACATAGGATATTGCAAACTACATGTGTGAAAGGATGTTTTATTTGGACTTAATGTAATATTGGTTTAAATTAAGAAAGAAAATAGGAAAACGTGAAAGACAGGATAAAGGACTTTTCTATCCCCTCCCTACTCTCTTTACTTTCGGCCATTATGAACCCTGGACTCTCTACCCAAACTCTTCCCCTCTGCCAAAACAGAATGACTGGTCAGCTAACCACCTCCCAGGTCCCTGCATACATTCCACACACTTACAAAAGCACTGAACAGAATACAGCTGTTTAAAAGTTTGGGTAAATCACTCTTTCCTTCTCTAGCTAGCATCTTGCACTACTTACACTCATGGGCTTAAGATGAGCAGTGATCTCTATGTCAGGTATGTTGTGGTACCAGTTGGATGAAAGATTTCTCTGGATTGTCAAGTCTAGGCTGACCGGCTTCAGCAGCTGGATCTCTCCCTGAAAGCCTTCATTTATGAATGTGGTCCTGGAACCAGGAAGAACCGAAAATCATTACAGAGGACCCCCGCACATCCTAATCAATCACTCTAGTATACATTTAATTGCAGTTAATGTTGTAATTATAAAATCTAAAAATGATACTGACCTGTACATCTTGAGATCAGTCAACTTCACAATCATTATATCAACAACAGGTGGGATGTTAGTATCACTTTTAAAGGGCTGCTTAGCAAAATAGTTCTTGACAGATAGCAGACCAAGATCAGCTCCTATAACATTTGAGGAGGTAGAGGACTGGGGGAGGAAGATGACAGGTGCATTGAAGTGGACATTTAGAGCAATCCGAGTGCTTCGCTCTGCCAGCTCTTTAACACCTGACGCTGCCTTTTCTGCAGCCTGGACTGTCACCTCAGCTAGGGCCGCTTTGGCCTCCTGGAAGTTATTGATGAATGCCTGGGAAAAAGAAAGTGAAAAACTTCATTGTTGGAGAGACATTAATAGGAGTTAAAGCTGAAGTGAAGAAAATATCCAATGTATTGGATTATTAATGTATTGTAAAAGTAAAATGTATGTACAGCAATTTACACACTAAACTGTATTTTATGGCCCTTTTCATGTCTGTTGCTTCTGGATTTTATCATTACAGTTACATCATTACAGTGAACTGAGTAAGACAAGTTAAAACAATTGGATAATGTTGGGATTTGTGACTCTTACCAGTATGGAGGAGACAAACTTGTTGAGGAAGATGACTTGAATGCACCCAACAGTCAGTGAGACTAAGGTGTCAACTTTAGACATGTCCAGATAGGCATCTCCTTCTGTTGCATCTGTATAGTTTATCATGCGGAAGGCAAAAACTTCTTTATCTGCTATAGACACAGCCTAAGGAAGGAAGAAGAAAAAACAGCAAAGTTAAAATGTAAATATTTCTACTGGTGCTCAGAGTGATTTATGCATATGTATAGAAACTTAAGAATAGAACATGAATGCTCAAGGTAGATTATTTGCACCTTCTTGTAAAGGGCATCTTTGTCACAGTCTATGATAACAATGTTCTTCAGGTTGGCCAGAACCTCCATCTCTTTCTTCCTCATCAGAACCTCTGAAACCAGGCCTGGTCGAGAAAGTCAGACAGTGAAAAATGTTTTCTTTTGCATTTCCCAGTTAATGACATACTTGTCACACGTGTTGTCGCTGGTTGATGAAACAGTAACAACACAAGCAATGGCCACAAACATGCAATGAAGATGGATCCAAATTTAATCTGAGGAGTAACTACACTAACCGTATCGCACCACCATACCTTCAATACTAATCTCTGAGATCCTGGCTTTCTGTCCTCTAATGAAAATCTTCAGACAGCGGAGATTAGCTCCGATATGCAGATTCACCACATCTGCAAACTTTGAACTCTTTGAACCTGTCAAAAATGGTAACAAGGAAGAAAATGTGATAATTAAAGACAAATAGTAAAGAATCATGAATTTGAATTTGTTTCCAGAAAGGATTTATTAAAATCACTTACGTTTTTTCCTGGTTACGGTGGATTCCTCCTTCTTCTCTACCTCTGCCTCTGCCTCGTCCTCTTCAGGAATGGTGGGAAGTTCCACCTGTGTTACTTCCTTCTTAGTGGATGGAGGAAGGAGGTTGTTGACGAAGTTCATGGCATTGAGGAGGGCCTCTGTATGGAGATGCACATCCAGGGATGAGAAGGTGACCTGATAGGACACAAAATCTTAATGTTAAAATTAAGTGAAGCCAAATTAAGTTTTTTTTGTACAATAATTTTTGCTCATATTAGTAAATCATATTTTTAACTTATAATATAACTACAAATACTAAAAATAAGAAACTATTCATACATTGCTAAAACAATATCACAGAAGTATATGGATTTTAGTAGTAAGTAGTTTATTAACATTTCCCTTACCTTAATGAGCTGTTCTGTGTTGTTGTGCAGAGACTTGAACTCAGGACCATTCTTATCAGCCTAGGAAAGATGTGCAATTCTCAGTGAGAAAGTACCTTCATTTGGAAACTAGAATTATGATTACAATTTCTGGATGTAATGCAAATAAATGAATCTGTAATGGGTCTAATTCAGTGTATCTCACACACTTTGATATAGTCCAGGGTGAGCAGGTCAACTTCTGAGTTGTCTAGAGTGGTGATCAGCTGAACCTGTTTGTCTTCAGAATCTATACAAGCAGGAAACAAATGTAACATGAATACAGAAAGATTTTGACATGACATTAATTCAGAAATACTTACTACAATGTTTGTAATCAATCATTTTTAGCAAAAAAATCAATTATGAAGTTTTCTGAAGTGAGGCAACAGAAGACCTGCTAGCATCTACTGACCCATGTACTCGGGACATTTAAGGCAGATCTCTCGAAGGTATGTGTTTGATGTCATGTCAAAGGTGCGCAGCTTCAGCTCTGTGCCCAGACCCTCTATGTCCAGGTGTAGCACTGTGACCTCCTTTTCCTCAGACAGGCGACACAACTGAACCGAAAACTAGACAGACAAAGAAGACATGGAGAGAACACTAAGTAAACCATGTTAGAAAAACAGAAATGAGAGTATAAAAAAAGATAGGCAGAGGAAAAATAATAATAAAGAATTATTATTTAGCAAGAGATGATCAAAATCAGAATGTAAAATGTGTCATATGACAATTATTCTGCTTCCCACAATGTGTAAAAGCAAATGCTTGAAACCAAAAAAGTGAAACAAAGCTAAAAGTGCCACTAGCTTTTCAATCAACAAAGGAATCCAATCCAAAATATCTTGTATATCCAAGCTTAGATATTAAAAGATGGAAAAGCCACAAAACATAATAAAATAAAATAAGAAGTTATACTAGTCACATAGTTCAACAAGAGCATCACTTTACTCTTTACCTCACTGATTTCAAATGTCATAATGAAGTCAGTCATGTTCTTTTGAGTATCTTCCTTGACCAGACTTTTTGCTTTGTTTAGTCCTGCGTAGCGCAGCGGCATAGGATTGTCTGGAAAAAATGGTTGATCACCAATAGGAGAGCTGGGAGCATCGTAGAACAAATCTTCCTCTGACCCTGAGATAATAAAAACATATGCAACATACACATAATGGTACATTTGTCGCTCAGATTGTTATTTAATGAAGTAATTGGGTGTGTGTCGGGAGCATGATAGGTGCAAGGAGTATGTATCTCACCCAAAGATGTGATGCTGATGGTCTCACATGACTCAAAAATGACAGAGGAGCGCTGGTCAGCTAAATTGAGAGGTCGTCTGGGAGTGAGCTGGGGGGTGAATGACTGCCTTGGCTGAGGAGGAAATAACTCCAAAACATGAGCCACAGCCCAACTACAAGTTCTTCATGTAAACTTACAGGAACTACAGTTACTTTGAAAAAACAATTTCCTTTTCTTTCTAGATTGTGCCCATAACAATATTTATTTTGTTATTCCCTCCCACTGCTGTTTCTGTTGTTACCTTAGTGGTGGAGGATGAAGTACGTGTAGCAGATCTGCTCTCAGGCAGTGGGATGCTTTCCACCAGTGCCAAAACACTTCTGAGTTTATCATCAGAAATACGAAGAGACAGCAGAGGCAGCTCCCCAGACATTTTATACCTGGAACAAAGTAAATCTGGTTCTCTAACTTGTGCCTGCCTAAAATCTTCATTTTGGTCCTTAGAAGTAATTAACCTAATTTATTCATTTAAATTTTACAAATATGCAGACTACAAATGAAACTTCAACTTTCATAGAATTAATTTTGTCAGTGAGTATGCATGTAAAAAACAAAACAAGCCACAAAAAAACCCACTCACTTTGCCATGCGGGAGTCTGTCACGACCATCGCTCTGCTGAAAACCACTTTTAGATCCACTGGTTCTAGGATGTGCAGCGGTGACTGTTTCTGCTTACGGGCCATTTTCCAGTCCCCATCTGTTAAATGCAAATAACATTTTACATTTCTAATATTCCAAATACATACACACACAAAATCAAACACAAAATACTGTGTTGTCGAAGCATATTCAAGACTTTGATACAATAGTTTTTGATGTCTGTGTATTATATTCTTAGGTAAGACACCAGACAACCAATAGGATAACAAGAATTACTTTTTAAAGCATTTTCTCAATGTCTCTGTATAAATTAGATTTAAAAATTATATTCTGTAAAACTAAATTTGAGCATCCTGACTTTCCATCAGTAGGTCGAATAAACTCTCAACTTATGTCACCTCAGTGAGCAACCTGTAAAATATGATAAAGTGTATACCTGGTTTACTAAAAAGGAACTGGAGGCTACTAAGTTGTATATCAAAGCTGTCATATGCCCTGGACATGATGTCTTCAATGTGGCTGGAGGATGCGGACAGTTGAGGCAAATGCTTCTTGCTTTGACTGGACATCTGAAAAAACAACAAAGATATGTTTTTTTTCACTAATTAACAATGTCTCTTTCTTTCTTTGTACTAAGGCTAAGGCTTTCAAACTGCAATGGAAACAAATCTGCAAGACGTTTTTCTTGACAGTTTTTTATTTGGTGTATTCACTATATTTATAGTAAGCGGTGTAATAATAAATTTTTGCACTCAAAAGTAAGGCCAGTTTAAGATTTAATTCTGACCTCTTTTTCTGACAACTCTGACCTTAAAATGTCCAAGATCCAACAGTAGGATGTTCTGGGTGCCATTATAAAAGCCAGTCTGTGGAATGATGACGTAGGAAGCCATCAGGTTCACCTTCAGGTCGAGAACTTTCTGTGTTTCGATCACATACATTAGACCTAAAAAAGAAATGTCATTAACTTCGGTTGTAGCTATATCAAGCTACTAAAATAATAAAACAAAAAAACAAAAGGTTTGTTTTGTAATCACATACAGCAGACACTGTGCGATTTAATTCATTCATAATGATCCTAAAACAAATCTTGATGAAATATTTTTATATGTTAAAACAACACAAACATCAGTATACTAGATATTTAACAAATGGCATGTTTAAATGCACAGTATAACATTGTACATGTTATTTCAATAAGTAGTATTTTAGAAAGAAGAGCAGCTTCTGTACATATGAACATACCTTTCCTACTTTGATGATAATCATGAAAAACAAATCTCATCTTGTTCTAATTACAAAAACAAGAACTACTTTCATTACTGGTTAATTTTAGTTAATTCAAGAAACAATCACATAAGAAATTCAAACAGGAACAACATAATCAAAGTAACAAAGTGGCTGAGATATGTAGGACTGAGGAATGTAAACATCAGCCCATCAGAGAGTTGAGACCAGTGTTTAAATCAACCACTGATATACTGCCAGATGTTTGCATGTGAATGTGCAACTGACCAGTGGCTGTGCGGTCTCTAAACTGCTCCAGTTTCATAAGGGTCGCATTGGTGAGCTCATCCAGCTGCAGGTTTTCAGGAGGCATGAAGAATGCAGACATGCTGTTCACTGTTACCTGCAGAGGCACAAACAAAAAATAATTTGATGTGCAACTCTCTGATTTTTATTATTCATGCTCAGACATTCACAGCAACAGTCATCACTCACAGCATCATAGATGATTTCCAGAGGTTGTGATTCCACATGAAGCCGCTGGTTAGCACTCTCATCCAGTGGATTAGTCTCAAACAGGATGGAAAGCAGCGGGGTTCCTGTGCCTGTCGCTGCCTTTCTTGATGAAAGGAGGGTTGGTGCAGGTCTGTCAATGGCCAGGCCAGTTACTTCAAACAAACTAAGTTGGGCTGCGAGTCTGATAAAAAGAGAAAAAAACTAAAATATCAGTTGCCTCCTATGCCAGGATCCTAAGAAGAAAATAAAATGGATTAATAAGGCATTGTCTTATCAAGGCTGTTACTTTATAGTAGACTATGGACAGGGATTTGGCCCTAATGAGGAGTGTTGTTTTTTCATTGACAAAAGCAAAACACAAACTACTTATACTGGTTTTATCACATTACACCATCACTAAAGGATATATTACCTATATTAAATATTATTTTATTAATACATTTATACAAAATGTAAAAATAACAAAGAACAAACAACAAAGAAAAATGCTTTTGTGCTGAATGAAATGAAAATCAAAATCAAATGCAAAACTGTATCTGCACTAGAGAAATGACAATATGACAAACTTGAGGGCTTGTGCTCCAGATCTCTGTGTGAGTGTGGACTTCATCTCTCCCACAGTCAGCTTGATGATCTCGTTTTTGTCCTTCTCGTCTTTGATGGATACAGAGAGCCTCTCCATGTTGAACTTAACCTTCATGTCTTCAAACTATAAAAAATAACAACCCAGTACACAGTCAGTCCGTGTATGATAGTATTTGCATTGTGGTGTAACTAGTATTGTTTAAATGGGGTGGAGAGCCCAACTAAAGTGTATTAAAAGATGCCGAACAGTTGTCAGAGTGAAGTGACTCACATTCTTTGGCAGGTTGGGATTTGCAGCAGTGTCACTGTATCCAATGGCAGTGTAGAGTTTAGCTTTCTCAGCAGGGGTTAACAGCTCATCAAACCCTGAGACAGTGAGACAGAGCAAGAGGAAATAAATAGAATATAGAAGGAGTATGAATATGAGGAGTAAATAAGCATGACAAAACACCATACATTACATTGTTACATAAACATTATATAGTTAAGAACTTTGCTTTGGTATTATCACTTGTGCACATTATGTTGTATTAACAACTTCTTGCTACTTTTCCATTTGCTGATCATTTATTTTGTAAATCCTACCTCCAGTCTTGACCTCTTTTGTTTGTGTAGCCTCTCCTCCCCAGCTCCACATCCAGCTGATCCAACCCTGAGATTCCTCTTCCTCCATCTTTAAACCTGGACGATAAATCCGCAGTCCAGCCTTGCTTGCCTGGGGAGAAAAAGAAAAAAACACTTTGGCATGAAAAGATTCACATCTTCAACTGTGCAAAAGGATCTTCTAATGATCAGTTATCCTTTTAAATTACTAAACCTGCATTTACAAACATAACGTGCTATTGGAAGACAGTACTAATGTTTGTTAGGCCTCTGTATGTTTATGTACGTATCCCTTGAAAAAAAGCTATTTCCAACTACAGTTGTCAATTACAATAATAACAATGTCATAAAAATGTGTTTCTGATCAATCTTCCGGCTGGATCATTTTGACTGGTCATGTATGTCATTTAATATTAATCCAAAAAAATATTTCTTCACAAGGACAAAGTAAAGTGACAAACAGTGAATATAATACTTTAGCCCAAACCTCAAACACAAGATGCTTGCTGCTTGTTACCACTGTAGTCTGTGGTCACATGTATGGTCATATGCAATATGATATACAGTCATGGCCAAAAACATCAGCAACCTTGTAATTCTTTCAGAAAATGCAACACTTCTCTCAGAAAATTGTTCCAATTGTAAATGTTTTGCTATTTCCGTGCTTATTGTTTTTTTTTTTTTTTGCACTGGAAGAACACAAAAAATCAGAGAAGAAAAGTCAAACTTGATAAAAATCCACACAGAACTCAAACAGCAAGTAATGGATGTGGGCAATATAGTAATCACACTTGCAACCAGTTAAAATGGAGAAAAGTTGACTCAACCAAGTGTAAAGAGTTGTCTTTGGATTTGAGAGAAAAAAATCGTGGAAAAACATTGACAATCTCAAGTCCATCTCCAGAGATCTGAATGTTCCTGTGTCCACTGTGTGCAATATCATCAAGAGGCTTACAGCCCATGGCACTCTAGCTAATCTCCCTGGACGTGAATGGAAGAGCAAAATTAATGAAAATTTGCAACAAAGGATTGTTGGAATGGTGAATAAAGAATCATTATTAACTTCCTAAAAGTCCAGCTGGACTGCAGACACAGGGTACAACAGCGTCAGCTCCCACTATCCGTCACCATCTGAATGAAAAGGGACGCTATGGTAGGAGACCCAGGAGGACACCACTGCTGATACAAAGGCATAAAAAAGCAAGACTAGAGTTTTCCAAAACAAAACCACAGTCCCTTTGAGAGACCGTACTGTGGACAGATGAGCTTTTCGTAAAGGACATCATGGCACTGTTTACAGAAAAAGAAATGAGGCCTTCAAAGAAAAGAAGACAGTGCCTACAACACGAAGGTTCAAAGATGTTTTGGGGTTGCTTTAATGATTCTGGCACTGGATGCCTTGACTGTGTGAACAGTATCATGAAATCTGATGATTACAAAACAATTTTGGGGCACAACATAGTGGCCAGTGTCAGAAAGCTGCATCTCCACCAGAGGTCATGGGTCTTCCAGCAGGACAATGACCAGAAGCACACTTCAAAAAGCACTCAGAAATGGTTCCAAACAAAGTGCTGGAGAGTTCTGAAATGGCCAGCAATGAGTCCAGATCTGAATCCCATAAAACACCTGTGGAGAGATCTAAAAACAGCATCTGGCATCCTTCAAATCTGTATGACCTGGAGCAGTTTGCAAAAAAAGAGTGGTCCAAAATTCCAGTAGTGAGGTGTAAGAAACTCATTCATGGTTACATGAAGCGATTAATTTCAGTTATTTTTTCTAAAGGCAGTGCTACCAAATATTAAGTTATGGGTGCCAATAATTTTGTCCAGTGCATTCTGTGTGGAATTGTATGACTTTTGACTTTTCTTCTCTGCTTTTGTGTTGTTCCAAAGCAAACAAAAAAAACTCCATCAGAGTACCAAAACATTTTCAACTGCAACAATTTTCTGAGAGAAGCGTTTCATTTTCTGACACAATTGCGAGGGTGCCAATATTTTTGGCCATGACTGTATAAGCAACTAATTCCTTCAAGTATCATTTTTGATGACGGAAGAACATTAGCAACTAAATTAGTCAAAACACATACTGTTTCATACAACTGATATGAGTATACACTATATGCGAGACAGGGAGCTTACCTCCACTTCGGCCTGCTGTCTGGCCAAAGTGATGTTGAAAATATCCAAGGTTTTCTCAGGTTCCTAAGAATAAAGATGTAAAATAAACAGATTAGGGCAGTTTTGGTTCAGTACATCAGCACAACAGTAAAAAAATGTCCTCATCCATTTCCAATGCACTTAAATCAATCCCATTATTAGGCTGAGCACCAGGTAAATGGGTGAGTAAATAGGGCTAGAGCAAATGCATCACTGAAAAGATATTGACAAGGCTACATCTTCATTATCAACTACATGCATAATACATTTCTTTTACAATTCAGACAATGAATTATGGTCACTGTAGTCATGTAAATATTTATTTTCCAGTGTACAACTGACCAGAAACAATGAGCACAAACAGTTATGTTGTACCAGAAATAAATGAAGTTATGGAAACGTCTTCTCTTCCCTGTTTAGCTGCTTTGGCCTCCGCACTTCATTCTATTCAGTTCAACTGCACTATATTTACATGACAGATCTAGAATCTGTCAAAGCATTTGCAAACAAGAAAATCAAATATATAAAACCCAATTGCTGCTTGGAAGAAAAACTAACAACAGAATTCAATTTTTTTGAATCAACATATCAAAACACAGGCTACCATCTTACAGTGACAGGTGATGGCACAGTCTTTAGTTAGCCACATCTCTGTGGGACTGCTTAGCTGTAGCTAACTCCTATGTCCATACTTGCTCTCTTCTTACTCAACCCCTGCTCCGTTCAGCCCTGTCTCACCTCTAGTTGTTTGAGCAGCTGCTCAGTGGGCTTCTTGCTGATGATCTTTGTCTTGTAGAGCTCTTTGTAGCATTTTACCATCCGCCTGTGCCGTTTAATGTGTTGCCATGACCACATGTGGAGACGTGGCTTCACATCCATCTCAAGTATGCATGTGATCGCATATTGCCACCTGAGACCCAGAAACATACAAGCATAGGGTCAACTTTTCAAACTGTGATACCAAGACAGTAAAAGGTTCATATGTCATGAGAAATGGCAGTTGTAAAAGTGTTTTCTGACCATATGGGTGAATTCTTGTGAACATGGACCACAGGTCTGTACTTCCTATATGGCAGATTCCGGGACATCAGATCTACTGAGCCCAGCAGCTCCAAGATGCTAATGTACTGGAAAGAGAGAAAGTTGACAATTAAGCAATGCCAGAGAGAACTGGCAGGAAAGTAGTCATCACTAGCAACGCCTTCTGCAAGTGTTTGCTCTTTTAAACCGGGATCTCATTTAATCTCCCAATGTTCTGCTCGTCTCTTACAAAAAGCTAATAAGTAAACAAAAAAATAAAAACTTTACCACACCCAACTTGATACAGAACATATGCACACAAGCACACCAACCTGAGGTCTATTGAGTTCAATGGCAACCTCACTGAGATTGACCATCAGGTCCACTTTAGGAGATGAGAAGTCTACATCTGACCTGGGATTCATTCGCAGTTTAGCATCCGCTGAGATTGGACGAAAAACTGTGAAGCAGCAACAAAATATAGACGTTTAAAAACAGACCAAACCATAAATCTAGGTAGTTGAGTAATGAGTAATGATGTTTCCAAGAAAGATTGGGTTGTACAAAGTATTATGCATGAATGGCCAAAAAATTGCTTTGTGTAATTGAATATGAAAAGTGTGAATATGGTCTTCTTTAGCATGAATAGCTAAAATCTATGAACTTGTGTCTACAACTGAAATGCAAAAATAAATCTGTTAAGATGTGTTGAAAATCTGTTCAACACCAACACCAACACATTTGCTGGCAAGGAGTGTTTTACATATTTTTCAGAAACTGCAGTATTAACATTAATAGTATAGTGATAGTGTATGTATTCATGGGAACATGTTTAAAAAAAGTGTGAGTAAAGAGTTTTAGAGAGACTCACTGAAGTCATGGCTGACTGACATAGAGTTCTGTATTTTCATGCTGTTCTGGAGACATCGCTATAACAATATAAAGGAAAGAAAACAAATTTACATTCTACATGATTACATTCTTTATGACCATTAACATATTTAGTATTTACAAAAGTTGGAAAGAAGGAAATCACCACGTTAACATTATAAATATTCTATCCTTTGAGGAAAAAAATTATGGTTAACGAAAAGTGCACTAATCTCAGATGCACATTTACAAAAACCTTTTTTTAAATCTTCACCAAGATAATCATAGCAAAGCCTTGAAAGGTAAATGCCCTACATGTTGTAACTTTGTTAAATTGAATCTGTTCTGTGTGCAAAGTAATGAGCATGTGTCTTAGTATAGTTACAAAAAGACAGACAATGGCATGGCTAAAACCAGGCTGGTGGAGACAAGGTACAACACCCTAATAAGAGGATGACTCACCAAGGCTTCATCTGGACTGTAATTGGAGAAAAGTGTGGAGTTGACATTCCAGTAGGCAAACAAACTGTCTAGTCGAACCAGCTGAGAAGAAGAAAAAACCCAAGGCAATTAGAGCACCATGATGGAGAAGTGACTCATAAAGTTTGGATCAGAGCCCAAAGTTTGGCTTTAGAAAAAAAACAAAACAGGTTCCTGAAACAACTTCTGCCAAACACATTTTACCAACATAAAATAAGCTGACAAAAAGACAGTTTAACTTCAGTTTAATTAAATAAAATGTCAAAAAACTGCAGTGCTGCACAAGATACACTTAATAATTACTACAGAATTTACACTGATAAGATGATGAATTTCTTACCTTGAAGAAAAGCCTGGAATTCTCATCCAAAAGACTGGGTTTCCAGTTTTTATCAGCTGTCTGCAAGGCCACACAAACAGTCCTCATGAGACAACTTTACTTTTAACATACAGAAATATGTTTCTGAATAAAACATGGCATAAAATCTGACAGGGGGCACATTACAACACATTACCTGAAGGCTGAGGTTTTGGAGTGATACTCCAAATGACAAAGGACAGTTTGGATTGGTGACCTGTAGAAAGATAAGAGATAAGAGCTGTAGTTCTTACACACTCTATTTATAATGGTCATTGATCCGGTGTCATTGTTGGAGTGGAAATGAATGATGTGCCCTGCATTTATGAGTTATTGCTTAAGCGACAAACACAAATTTGAGTCAGTTCGAATTTAAGTTGGTGTAACTATATCAGCTTAAATACTTACATCATCTTCGTAGCGTACGTGGATGTTAGAGATCTTAACCTGCAGGTTTTTGATAACCTGCGTGACAAGTTTCTCCACAAAGGTGTCCTGCTTTTCCAGCTTAGGGTTCTCTGTCGAATAAAAATAAATTCCAAATTATGTGACTGGACTTGGTCATGCAACTTTCCTGACACTTTAATTTAGGAACAAAGGTTTAAACTGCTTGATAACGAAGGGAGTGTTTGAAGTACATCCAACAGTATCTGTAATACTATTCACTCACAGAACACAGTCTTATAAGTTGTTAGTCCGAGCTCTCGTTATTGCATGTTGAAATTGCTTACAACGGCAAGTTTCATTTTGACCTGTCATTTATTTAAGTCATGGAATTTTTTTTTTTCAATTGCTATCAAGCATTGGCCAATACTGAAGTCATATTGTCAAAACTCTTCACACAGTCATGTAAAGTCCATGTGGAGCAAACAGTGAATCACTTTCATTGCTTTCACACAAAATGCATTCAGTGACCACAGTTACCAAAATTCATGAACGCCTTTCTCAGTCAGAGACCATCCCCTGCAAAACACCATACTGTTGCAGCACATTTTTTAAAATGCTAACAGTTAAAATGCAAATAAAACAGGCTGATAAAAAAGATTAGCATTTCTGAAATCTATAGAAAATAATATCAGAAACATTGATTAACACAGATGAGTGCAGTACAGCTGGCTCATTAGCAGCAGATTTTGGGGAAAATATGTGTCAAAGAGGACAGGTTTATTGAGAGAGAAGAATGGCAGGAGAGGAAGATCCAGAGCTGAGGATATAAGGGCCACAATTATTGACAATGAAGTGAATGGACTCTCTTTTTTATCCCTTTTCACACATGCACTCTGGACTAATTCAGACTTTACTCAGAGTTGCTTTTTTCCACATGCGCATATTCTGCATTTGCAATGTGTTCACATATCGAGAAATAGTCTGCATGATTTCAGTGATGGAGGGTCTCTGTGTAGAGAGTGTAGGAGGAACAGTGTGACACAAAAAGTTCACTGCTGAAATCAGCTGGTTTTTGTTTACAGCACTTATTTAGAGCCATTCACATGAATGAAACGACACATTATGTATATAACCTCAGTTTCATGAAGGAGAGAAACGCTTCAACAGCAGAAAGCATGATAAATATTTCCTATATTTTATGATGTTGTGCTGAGCAAAAACGGCCACTCTCTCACTATGATTTCCCAGAGATTTACCAGCTGTGTCCACACCCAGAGCTCACCTGAGCAAGGTCCGGAGTCCAGTGAATGTTTGATAGCAGAGGTCAATTCAATTCCCATAAGCAAATTGCTGCACTGCTGATTCATTCTTGTTACAATACACAATACTGTAGTGCAAAAATCTTATTCTATAATAATATTAAATATTTATCTGAAAAACAACCATTTAAACTTTAAAGATAAAATGAGTTTCATGTAATGCTCTCTGTTGTTAGTATTTTGTAGTTCAGTGTGCTCAGAGTGACCGTGTTTGCATCCTGAGTGAGACGTGTTGTTGTGGATGAATGAGCTTATTTTGAGACATGTATGGTGTGTTTTGTTGGTGAGAGAGCATTTTGGGGGTGAGATAAGCTGTTTAGCTCAGATGTCTGTTTGTAATGCAATCTGTATCAGCAGTTTTGAACAAGTAGTTTCAGTATTGACCAATGCTTGTTAGCAACTGAAAAAAACTGTAATGTTAGTGAGCGACAGCAGATATGAGCTCCTGTGACACTTTAACCAGCAACAGAATTTATCAATTTATGTGCCAACAAATATATCATTATTATGAATAAGTATTTTAATATATTATTAAT
>OMLM01002907.1:5451-36256 GCA_900302695.1 Helostoma temminkii | reverse complement strand
ATTTTTAAACTTTCATTTCCAAAAACAATCTGCAACACAATCAATAAATACGTGATGTGATGTTCACAAATTAAACAACTTCTTTATATTTTCCAGACATTAACCCTTGTAGCACTTCAAGTTATACCTTCCAAAATACTGTAAAATAATTCTCTAATACACAAATAAAATGCAACAAAGTTCAAGCTTTACTGTAAAATTACAGTATGTATTACAAATTATATTCTAGTTCCCAAATCACTAAGCACGATTGTTTTTTATGCCTTTTCCAGTTTCCGTTAATAAACATTAAGTCACAGGCAGGAGATTGTCACTTTCTCTCATTGGCCACTTTATTAGGTACACCTGTACAAGCCAGTGCGATCCATTACAGCAGCTCTGCCATGAATTCTACTTATACAAGGTTATAATTTTCAGTTTTTATGTTGAAACTGTCAGAAAGGTGATAACTCTACGGTGTCGTACTAGACTGCCTTATATGAAGAGGTGCTTCTAATATTACGACTGGCTAAGAGTTTACTTAGTTGTGATCATGAGCAGATGATTTTCACAGGAATGTTAGTGAAAGTACTGCATAATTCAAGCCTCTAAATGTTACCACAAGATGTCTTTATGTCTGGGATTGTTGTTGATTGAACTCTTGACCGTATTAAAATCCTGGCTGCAGACCTCCTCTTCATAACTTCAGTTTAAAGTATTAAAACAATCAATACAGCATAATATATTTATGTTTTCCTATACATCCATGATTATAGTTTAAACAGCTAACTGACTGAATGGGGAGAAAATACACATTTCACTCAAAGTGGAATTGTGGGACCATTGCAATATAATATTGCATGAAGAAATACTCTCAAATTCATGACATGCAGTTTCTCCATTCTTAAACACATGGTTGAGATTATTTGTGTGCAGATTTCTGGAGTTGCAGGCCAGAAACCCACACAACCATTATAAAGTGACTGTGTGTTTCTGAGCAGCCTAGTTATGTCACAAGCCATGTTGTGCTTCTTTAAATAAATACGGTGAACACTGATTAGAAACAGTGTTCAGGCCACAGTTTGTAGTTTTTCGTTGGCCTTTTATCAACAGCAGAGTTGTAGCATTTGTTTTTCATTTTCTGTGATTTTTCTTCAGGCATGGAGCATCACATACGTCAGCTGGCTGACGTTTGTCTTCCTCATGTGGTCTTGCACGTTGTGGATGGTGAGGGACCGGAGACGTTACGCAATGCTGTCTTCTCCCTTCATGGTGGCTTATGGCAACCTGGTGATAGTCCTGCAGTACATTTGGACCTTTGAGAACATGGATCCAATCTCTGGGCTCTTTGTCACGAAGGAAAACCCTTTTCACTCGCTGTCGTCCAAGGTGTGGCAGCTAAATCTTTATTATTTTTGACATCTGTATGTTTGTTCAAGTCTTTAAAAACTGAGTGACATGAAAACACAAATGTGAGGTAACGTGTATAGATTTTTAAAGCAACAAATGCTGGTAATGAGTGTGGCGGCCTGTTGGCAGCATCTCTGAGTGGATTAAATTAGATTTTACTCTGATTTTAATTTTGGCAGCTACTGAATCTGACCTAAATATACCTATTAGCAGATTTCATACATCAGTATAAATCAGCCTTAATGTGTACTTAATCATCTGTACTGTACTTCACACCTGTTCACAACGTTTAAAAGTTTAAGTTCCAGTTAAGTGCAACATGTGCCTGAATGTTTATACAGTTCAAATTAAGTTTAGAAACTCACTTCTGATTTACATATGTCCTTGTGTTGTTTTAGCCACCCACATTGTGCTCTGAGCATGTTAAACTACCTGGAAATGATTAGTTCATCTTTTCTTGCTGTTCATCTGTTTGTCTAAACATCTTATTTATTGCACAGGTCCTGTGTCTGCTGAGCTTCTGGTTGCTCCTGAGACAATCGCTTACAGAGAGACGAGAAAAACAGAAGGAAGACAGTGCTGGTCTCTCAGATGTTCATGTGGACGATCAGAAGAAAGAGGGTAAGCCCTGGCCTCTTATTTTATATAAGTTATTGTAGAACTACCATATAACGTAAGCTACAGTGTTTGTAAATGGAAGCTATTTGACAGGTATATGTTTAAATTATTGATTAAATTATGTCTTGGAATTTAAGTTAAAATTTAAGTTTACGAAGTACAACTTATACTCTTTAGTCTATTTTCACAGTCAGGAGAGAAAGTTCAGATTATTTTGCAACTGGTCTCCATCTTTTCCTTTAGTTTTCACAGTCGTAAAACCTTTGAATACCTCACCGCTGATAAATTCAAGGATCAGACTTGATATATTTCAAACCATTTAAGCTATTTATTCATCGTCTGTTTGGGTTGTGTGTGCATCGTCTTTATTTACACTTAAAATTTTTTTAACTTTTAACGTTCACCCTTGTCCATAGCAATCATTAGCAGTATATACATATTTAACATGGTTTATAAAAATATTTAAATATGGTTTATAACACAGTATAAAGTAGTTATAGGCAGATATATTTGTGAACAACTACAACATAAAATCTCCAATTTTCTACACAGCATATTTTGTATAAACTATATATATATACATAGGCATTTTTACACTGGCAAGAAAAGTTTAGAAACACCAGGATGTAATGAATACAAAAAAACAAAAAAACCTGTTGCTCATTCATTGGTAACAGCTGTTAAACTATATAAAACATCAAGGATTACCTATTGATGAAGTTGACACCCTTGCAACTGTTTTTTTTTTTTCAGAAATTCAAGTGTGAGTGGTCTTAAATTGATCGTGCGTTCTATTCCAGATGTCTTTTTACAAGTTAACAAACAAGTTAATATCCAGGAAACAAATAATTTAAGTTTATTTTAGGATCTTTCTTTATAGGCAGCGTCATTTTCCGTGTAAATTAGCACTTAAAACGGTCAAACAAAAACAACTTTCTTGAGAAAGGAAGGTTTTTCTCTATAAAATGCAAGAAACAAGAAATTAAAAGATGAATGTCCATAGACATGTTGTGACTAGATTCAACCAGGACAGAAGACACAGTGGAAGTGCACATCTGTCCACTTTGGCCGGAGGAACTAAGTATGGACCAAAAAAATAAAAACAAAGCTAAGGAATGAGTAAATCACGCTGCACATCTGCTCCTGGGGTGCTCACTTCTGAGCAGGTCTTTTATGAAGGATGAACCACCAACCAAGTATTTCTCTGCAGATCTCCATGTCACAGACTGTGTTGAGCGCAAACAGATGGGTTTTTGACGCAGCACAGAGCAGTTTTTTTTAAACCAGGAAGGGTCCCGCACCAGGTTCACTCCCATGCTGCTCACACTAGGAGCCTAAATAATAATAATTGATACTTTTTTGTTCCCTTAGGGGAAATTGTTGTTTGAACAGCTGCATGTATAGAACAGTGCTACTACAGAGTTTCGGTGTCTTGTCCAAGGACACCTCAGCAAGTGGCCATGGGAGGACTGAAAATCAAACCTGCTAATCCTGGGGTTGAAAGACGACTGTCCTACCAATTGAGCTACATGCCGTCCCAAAATCATGGCCAAGGCCGAACCCCAACACTTATGTTCTGACTGGTGCACAGAATATCCGCCAATGAGCACGTGTGTGCCGGTGTAACTGCGGAGATCATGCGACTGTCCCTCTCCCGACTCCAGGTCTCAATAAATTAACAGAAATAACAGTACTGCATGTGACAGAAATGATCTGCCTGCAGGTATACATGGTATATGTTACAGAGCTCAGACACAGAGCTCAAGAAAAGTTTATGCTTGTCTAGCACTTTCAGTGAAGCATGGAGGTGGAAACGTGATGATCTGGAGATGCTTTGTAATGGGAGTGTGGGCGATATTCATCATGTGCAGGGCAACCTCAAGCAGCACTGATACTAATACATACAGAACAGGAATGCTCTTCCCTCTGTGCAGCAACTGAGGGGACAACTTCATTTTGCAGCTGGGACAGGGAGAGATAAAATCTCATGATCGCCGCAGTTACACCAAGCATTATTCCTGGCTGTGCAAGAATTATTTGAAGAAAAATCAGCTGCTGACTACTCTTTGCGATGGCTTGGCCAGATAAATTACCAGATCCGAACCCCAAGATGAGTGGGAGAAGCTGGAATGAGGAGTTGGGCAGATTGCCCAGCCTGCACAGCAGCCCCTTGTGAAGTACTGCAAAAGGCCTGACAGGAAATGACACCTCGCTGTAAACATCTCTGTAAACCGTTCAGTAGAATACCACAGATTTGTTAGGCAGTTACTGCTGCAAAGGGCTTTTTGGATTAAAGTTTAAGATTCAGATTTTATTTACCTGTTATTCTGTGCTTAAAAATTAACTGTTCCTTACTCTTTAACTGATTTGTGCACAATGTACCACCGTTTGATTAAATAAAACCAACAAAACATAAGAATAGATAGGTCTTAAGGTGTTTCCAGTTTTTTTAAGGTGTTTGTGTATATGTCTGTGTACAGTAATTTGTAGATTTTAGTGGAGCTTTAAATTGCATCTCATGGTTGAATGCTAATGAATGAATAAGTGAACGGATCTGTCTCTGTGCCAAAAAAAAGCAAAAAAAAGTTTTCTGATTCGCTGTTGTGTTTTATAGAGGAGGAGGATTCTGAGGAGGGAGGAGAGCAGGACATCATGCAGGTTCTAGGCAACATGGTCATGGCTCTGCTTGTGAAATACTGGATCTACATCTGCGGGGGCATGTTCTTCTTCGTCAGCTTTGAGGGAACCATCGTCATGTACAAGATCATCTACATGATGATGTTCCTCTGCTGTGTGGCGCTCTACCAGGTGACACACTGGTGTTCGTTGTTCACTCATCAAATGTATGAGAGCACTGGTGCCTGTTGACAAAGATCTTGGCCTCTCAACTTACAACCTACACTCGCCTCTCTTGTGAACTGTGTCACATAGATTTAGGAACTCAAGGAATATATAATTTCAGATTGTTCTAAAAAGTGAGCAATACACAGTTTTCTTGTTGTGCATAAGTTTGCTCTTCTTTTGGCAGCATAAGGAAGTACGGGTTGGGTACCTGAATCAGTAAAGCAAATGTGAAATGATCATTTTGTGGAATCATTTGGTTCCAGAAGACTTTAAAAGTTAAATAAAAAGCTTTTTAATTTGGGCTAAATCACAGAATTACTTAGGAGCAACAAAGTTCAACTTCATTAGGAAAAATATTGAGCTATAGTACATATATATAGAAATACTCTAAGGTGTAACATTACCAATCAAAAGAATGGATTTGAATTTATATTAAGCATTTTTCTTACTTATTAAGAAGACAAAGATCCATGGTTTTTGCATTTGGGATCAGAGTTGTGTCAACTACATGTATGAGAATATAAAGAAAATGGAACAATGTGTGTTCATACTTCAGTAATTTTTCAGCACTTAAAGTGTCTGGAGCCTGGAAAAGGAAACAAGAGGCCAAAGCTACTAACATGGAACTGCGGCTCCCCCAAATCTCCACATTCTTAAAATATTTGCACCAGTGATCGGCTTTCTAAAAATAAATAAAGTATAGCTGCAGTGCTGTGTCAGAATTATGTCAGACATATCTAATATGGATTTAACAACATTTCTTTTGTCTTAAATTTGCACATATCTTCCAAACAAAAACATATGTGTATTGAAGTTTTAAGTTGTACTTAAAAATATACCGTGAGCAGTTAACAAAAGGCATAACTTTGATATCTGAAGTTTGTTTCCGAATTCAATTTCCCAAAGACGGAAGCCACTGACAACTTTAGTAGTGTCATAAAGTTTGTGTACAGCAGGCTCATAATCTACACTGTTTCTTGACTGCTTTATAACCCCAGTCACAGTAAAACAGAGCAGTCATCCTAAACCCAGATGCCCTCTGTGCTCTGTTTTATTTAATGCATTATCCTGTCAGATAATTCACAACCCATACAAAACAGTAATCACTATTATTCTTACTTAGGTGCACTACGAGTGGTGGCGAAGGATCCTAAAGTACTTCTGGATGTCAGTGGTGATGTACACAATGCTGGTCCTCACCCTGGTCTACACATACCAGTTTGACAACTCATTTGCTTTTTGGAACCACACGTTGGGCATGGACAGAGAGAGGTGAGGTCCACTGCTCTAAGCATCGTGTCACTGACTCACTGTTGGTCTCATCTTTCAGACAACCAACCAGGGCGGTCAAATTTAAAACTTTCACCAATGTTTTCTCAAAACATCTCATATTTTTGGTAAAACTATGTCGAGGGAATTTAAAATCTATTTTTTTTAAGGTTTTATAGTCAATTTGTTTATAAAAACAAATGTTGACCAATGTGCTGTGCAACAATAGATAAGGAGAATCAAAACTAAACACATGGATCATTCACACACAGGAATACAGGACAGTACAGTACGGGAAAAACCTCTCAGTCAGGTGCAAATGCTTGGGAGAAAAACGTGTTCTTAGCCAGGACCTAGAAGTCACCAAACATGGTGGAGCCCTGATGTAGAGTTGGTAAACTGTCCCACAGCTTTGGAGCATTTACATCTTTAATCTAGACCTCTAAACAACCGTCTGGTTGAAGCACCAAAGTGCCTGGAGGTGTAGAAGCTCAGTGAGGTAGTGCGGTGCTAAGCCAGTGAATAATTTAAAAGAAAATCAAATAAAAGAGATTACAAACACTGCACATGAATAGTTTCAGCTTTGCAAAAAAGTTTTCACTAGATTAGCCTTTATATAAACAGCAGCAGCAGCAATGAAAAAAAGCATTTGATTCCCTGCTAACATTTAACTATTAAAGGATTTTGACTTGTTGACTTATTGTTAGCCTTCACATTCAAGCCCATCTTGACTCATAGGTGCCAACATCAAGTCTCTTTTTCAGTTTTCTCAAAATGTTTCCATCTGCGCAGCCTAAAGGACCTGGGCCTGGAGCAGTTTACTTTGTCCAAGCTGTTCACCAGGATTTTCATCCCCACTTCTTTCCTGCTGGCATGTATTCTCCACTTACACTACTTCCATGAGCGTTTCCTCCAGCTCACAGACCTCCAGGCTGTAGTGGCCAAAGAGGAGAGCACGATCTACAGGTGAGACACTGTTTGTTCACTTTGACCCCAACTACAATGTCTCTGAAAGACAGACGTCTTTGTTATGTTGTGTTTAAGTTAACATGACTGAAATTCAAACAAACTGTTTAGTTTCAACAAAGCCTGATCATCACAGTTTCACTGTTGACTTTGTGTTTCACGAGTGGGTGCATGTTCCAAATAATGATCCAAATTATTTCCTCAATAGATTGCTTAGTCTACAAAATGGTAAAAAAAATCTGCTTCATGTTTTATTTTGTCTGTCAAAAGCTACACAGCAAAATATAGAGTGGTGAAATTTCAGTGTTTCACATTTCAGAAATGATTTCAAGTCCCAAAAAGTAATTTTAACACTTTCAGACTAAGATTTTGTTTACTGTTGGAGTTATTCGACACACAACAGTGTTTAACTCCTGAGAGATGTCTTTAGACTCCACCTACATATGTGAATTCCTCCGTTGGTGTCAGCACCATGATCCATGCAGTGGAGGGGAAAGGACATTAAATGTTCTAGTGTATACTGTGATTTTAATAACAGCCAGTACAAATGAACATGACAAGTGCACAGTGATGAATCACTAATTGCAAAGCAGGCAACTGTAGCATTTATGAATTCCTAGGTTTATTAGGTTGACAGTTTGTTTATAACTAGTCATCATTTAGTGTGTAACATTTTAGAAAATAGAAAGAAATGCTCATCACTGTCCAAGGTTGTGTATTTAAATATCTTATTTTGTCCAAAACCCCAAAGAGATTCAGTTGCTGATGACTGATAACAGAACATTAGTAAATATTCACATAACTTGAATGTCTGCCACTTCAATCAGTAATGACTATTGCCACTTAATTTACCCCTCTAGAGTACTGGTTGGTTTCTGGTTGCCTGGTTAACAATCCAGCCATGCATTACATGAAATCTCAGAATAAAATTAATTCTTCAGTATTCTGTTCTATCAGTATTATTTGTTAGTTGTGAAGTGCAGTATGTACATAACCATTGAGTTGGACATGCAAACATTGATATTTGTAGAGCAATCACATCATCACTGTTTGCTGCTTCTTGTGCTTTCTGTGTATTTTGAATCAATATTAAATTACCGATTTATTACAATTCAGTAAAAGTCTTTGAAAAACCCAGAACAAGGAAATAGGAAATACACATGCAGCTTGAGACATTAGCAAAAAAAAAAACCTAATGTTGCTTTTATTGAATTTGTCTTCAGTAATCTTTTAAATGCCTTCAAAACAACAGTGTTTTTTTTACCATAGATACAGGATATTAAATGTTCCTTTTTAAAATCTTTCAGCATCTACAGCTGTTGTTAATGTGTCTAGTTAAATTTTATGCTGAAATCACTGTCAGTTTTAGTCCTACTTGCATCCTTTTTTATTAGTCAACTAAAATTATAGACAGTGAAAACACATTTTAGTCCAGTTTCAGTCATGTATGGTTGATAAACAGTTGTGCTGTCTATGTCTATTAGTCGGCAGTAGTAAATGATGACTTATTCATGTTAAACCCGGTAGAATCAAGTTGACCGTGATGTGAAAACATTCATCTTTTACCGTCAGACGCTGTGCTGGATAATCTCACTTCCACACCCTGTTAAAACATCCATTATAACCACTGTCCTCATCATGCATCTGCCATTGTGAGCTTTGTCATGCAGCTCTGTGTAATAACATTTTCACAGTCTGCGGTGTGTTTAACTTTATTGCCACGTTGTAGTGGATTTTCCATAATTTCACTGCTGCTTGCTCAGCTCATCTCTGCTTCTCTCTGTGACCTGCTGCCATCTCTGCTCTGCCGTCCTTTTCTCACAGTCATGCTAAAGTCAATGGGCGTGTCTATCTGATCATGAATAGGTGGGTATCTGCTTGCTTTCTGTGGCATCCATCATCATCCCAGCTCACCTGACTCTTTTCCTATATCCTCTCCCCAATACTAATGTTTTCTCTTCACCCTGTTTGCCAGAGATGGTCCTCTGGAATATATTAACTTCTGTTTCCATAATTCACTGACGGGAATGATGTTGTTTTTTCAGGTTTTGTATTTTTTTGTTTTGCCTGTAGCCTCCTCTTGTTGGCTTCTGTCAGCTTTCTGGATCTTTTACTTCCCTCTAAATCCAGCCCAACACTTCCCTCAATACATCTTTCTATTTCAATCGAACCTTTGCAAGGGAAAACTTCTTCCCCAAGCATGCTTGAATGGTAAAAACTCTTCCTTTCCAGTATCTTGCCCTGATTAACGCCCCCTCTGTTCAGTGAATCCAAGAACATAATTACCACAGGAGCCTTTTGGACACTTTTCATGCATTATAATAAACCTTTGTGGATATTTCTATGTAATATTAGTCTGTACTTGTTGGTTTCTCTCCTCACTGTTTGTCTTGACTTTTGTGTAACTCCATTGTTCTGAGCAGCATCAAGCAAAAAATTCCTACTCAACAGAGCAAGTAAGTGTGAGCAGTGGAAAACAAAATGCTTGCCCTGCTATGCGGTTCATCCAAGCAAAACTTTGCCTTTGACCTCCGCCCATTGCTTGAGAAGAATTTAAAGTGCTAATGCCTCATTTCAGCTGTTACCATGTATCTGCTTCAAAAGAAAATTCCTCAGAATATATTGTTTTAAAGAATGCAGAAGGAATGTGCACTGCTTTTTGATTACAATGCCTGATGGACAAAGAGCTGATGATTCCCACATTCCTGACATTTGCATCATTTGCCTTTTGAGAATCACCTGGACCACGTGTATGAGTGTGTGTGTTGTATTTATATGCTTATGAGGACAAAACACCTCGTGAATAAACTACTTACATTTATGAGACTTTAATTTCTTTAAAATTCATTTAGTTAGAATTAGCATCAAAATCAGTTTCAGATTAGTTTCTAGTAAGCTGAAGGACACACTGTTCAAGTCATTATGATAAAGGACTTAAGCACATTTCTATGGTTAAAGGAAATAGTAAAATTAATTGTTGCATCTCAGTTTTCACTACATTTTGTCTCGTCAACGCTTAAAGGGTTCAAAACCTAATGCAAATACTGAAAAAGAGGTTGACAGGGTCAGATGTTCATACACACTTATAGTAATAACATTTAAAATAGGGGCCAAAAGTGCTAGAGGCTTGACAGGGTAATGGTTTCAAATGGTAAGAAAAATAAAACTAAACTAAAAGGCAGCCAGTTATATAGCAAAAAGTGGAAGTTAATGGAACCATCCAGTGGGCAGTGGTAGGAAAAGGCAATCAGTTACAACCACTGAATCAACAAAATATAAAACAACCCATATGGTTAAAAAGGACACTTAATTGAAGGGACTGACTATTTACAGCAGATGGTTAAACAGTTAGATTTAATAGTAAAGGTTAATTTATGAACATTAGATTTAACACAGCCAACATCAGCAGTACTAAGAGCTTAATGCATTAAAAAGATAAAGATGTTGCATCGATGGAAGAAACTTCAGCAGGCGGAAGTGACATGAAGCATCAGCAAATTGTAGCTAACAGCTAATATGCAATGCAAATGTTTTACTTACTAGTTAAGCTTGGAAGCTTTGTTATTGGCTTTAACACAATACAAGAAAGTGCAAGGACACAATGGAAATTAAAAAATCTATATTTCTAATTAAAATTCCTTTTGCTGGGTAAGATTTCATACACTATGCTAGCTGTTACTTAATAATAAGACATTATGAAAATCAGGTAAAAAGCATAAAATAGTCATTAAAAGTCCTCACAAGTGTAGAAATCACATGCATGTGTGAGTCTGCATGAATGTGTCCCTGTGTCTAATGATTTCCTACATGTGTTCAGGCTGGTGCACCAGGATGGCAGCCTGGCAGACCTCACCATGCTCAGCGCCAGCTCGGTGGATGCAGCGCTGCCCAGAGATGAGGGGGAGCAGGAGCAGGGGGAGCAGCCTGGGGAGTGGGGGACGGAGAAGGAGAAGGAGCAGGCCCTCGTGGTGGTGATGGATGACACTGATAAGGTTGGCGAGAAGCCTAGGAGCTTCTCGGACCAGCGGCAGTCCAGCACAGAGGAGAGCCATCACTGCAGTGCGGGGACCGAGCCAGAACCGAGCACCGAGCAGAGCTCAGGTCTAAACAACACATCAGGTCCACAAACCTGTACCAAACCTGTTCAACAGATGTAGTAACATGCCGCTATGATAGTATTGATGTAAATTCAGCACTTACAGCAGGTTTACTTGGCATGTATACATGTATTACCACACAACACATGGGTTTGAAAGAGATTTGGATGCTCTGTTGCAAAGATCTAAACAAATGTACTGCTCATATGGAGGCATCGGCCGCAGAGTTGTATGTGAGCTGCACTATGTTGTTTTCCTTCACAGTATATTAATACTTCCTACACTTTAGTTTAGCCCTCTCACTGCGCTTACAACTGAAACTCAAATGCATCGTTGTGTAAAGACAGAAGTCTGTCTCAGTTTGTAGCTCTTGCGTCTGCTCAGAAGACAAACTGCGCGTTGCATTAAATCTTCTCCGACCAAAACTCTCAGAGAAGCTCAATCCCCTGCCAGAGTGTCTGCTCTGTGCACTCTCATCAGCCGGTCATTAATCATCCCGAGCAAAGTTGTAAAAATCTGTTATGCTGCAGAATTTTAGGTTCAGTGAGATTTATCTCCAGTTTTCTGTTCTGACACAGCATGTAGTTCAAGTGCTCACCCATTATGTCTTCCCACTAACGCCTGCTAAAGCTGCGCCATTTACACCCTCACACTGGCCTTAAAATATAATGTTGTTGATATACACAGAAAATAGGTGATAAAACAAAACCCAGCAGGGCCTCTCAGTTTATAATGAGCTGCAGGCTATATGAGCTCTATTCTCTCACAGAGTTTCTAGTCCAAACAATAAAAACCTGTGGTAATATACCTTTTATACATACATATATATAAAACATAAACTAACCACAATGTGGTAAAAAAGCTGACGTTTGGAATTTGCTTGTTGATACAGATTTTAAACATGTTTCCATTAATTTAACGTAGTACTTATGGGGAAATATATATGCGCTTTCATAAATTGTAAATTAATTATTATAGGACTTCAACTTGAATAATGAACTAATTCTTTTGTTTTCATTTCACATTTATTTAGTCTATAAATCTATAAAATGTCACATTACAGTCTCCCCAAGGACAAGGTGATGTTTTATTTTCAATCAATACTTAAAAAACTCTTTAATACAAAAGAGAAATACAAATTTTTTTATATTTAACTGGATTATTGCAATGTATGTTTCACAATAATTTTACATTTTATTTTCATTGCCAAATATTAAAGTCAGTCTTCTGGCACATAAACATCCCTGTATGGCACACATAATAACATTTTGTTAGTTCATAATCAATCTGTTTCAGCTTCATTCTTCAAATGCTGGATAACAATAGACACGGATTAATAATTAAGAGACGAAACCTAGAACTTACACTTTCTATTTGAGCTCTTTTTTTCCTATTTATCTGGTTTCTGCCGCTTCTTCTTCAGATCTTAAGAACAAATGGCATCTTGTGGTTGACCGCCTGACTGTCCTCTTCCTCAAGTTTCTGGAGTATTTCCACAAACTTCAGCTGTTCATCTGGTGGTTACTGGAGATCCACATCATTAAGATTGTGGCCTGCTACATTGTCCTGGTCTCTGTCAAAGAGGTATGAATGTTCGAGACCTCTCTCATTCTCATAGAAATGTGACTAAACTCAGCATCTGCAACAGCCACTGCCATTTGATTTGTAGCTCATCATCCTAAATGGTAAAGGTACCGTAAAAGCTTCCAGATGTTATTCTAAGTCATTTTTGTGTCCTTGAATCTTCAGTTTACATTTTCTGTGCATCTTGCAAGTATGTATCTGTCAAAAGCTCTGACCCTAAAGACTTCAGGTGTTCTGCACAGCATCTCTTAAACAATGTTTACATTCATTAATTCTGATTGAATATCTTGAGCTATACTGAGCTCTAATAAGCATTTTTTAATTCATTTCTTTCCCCATAAAACAATTGCGTAAGCAGCGTTTTGCTGTAAGAATTTCCAGCATTACTGTATTTACATCAATGCTTGCTTCTTCTTTGCCTTTGTTGGTCAGCTACCACTTTGATTTGTCGAATTGTGTCAAAACATTGGAGTGCTGTGAATCACATCACGTGTGTGGATGTGCATGCGTGCTCGAAATTTCTTTACGCCCAGAAGCTGTTTAAATAAGGTTGATTTACTGAGTCGACTTCAGCCATTTTGAAATGAACCAGATTTGCCTACAACTTCACAGACTAGAAAGAAAATAATCTGGGGATATTTGTTTTTATCGTTTAGTTTTTTTCGGCATTAGACTCGTTTGAAAGTGGAACCAGTTTGATTTGCATAAATTTAGGATACACAATCTGGTAAAGTCTTATTAAAACCTTTATAGATTTATGTAAAGTTTCTTGACCTCATGTTTTATAAGACCTGACATTTGTATTGCTTTTTTCACATATTTAAAGGTTCACAGGATGTTTCAATTCTTATCTTAGGACAATATTAAGGGGCCCATAAGAACACCAGGCAAGGTCTTGCTTGGTTTAACAACTCATCCTGTTCACATTGGCCATGACGAGAAAACTTCCTAAAACCCTTAAAAAACCCCTTTAAGTGTAGAAAAAATCACAGTCCTTGTTCTACATTCAAATATGGTGGTAACACTCGACTAATACAGTCAAGTGGAAATCTTCCAAAGTCTTGTTTGTGTGTGTAAAATCACAGTATGGCAACACTTTTATTTTGTTTTTGATGTTTTTGTGGCTGTAAACACACATTTCCATTTGTGTTTTCTTTGGACAATGTTAACCTGTTGAGTTGAAGCAACAAAAATTTAAGGGGGAACTTTAAGATGACTGCACCTTTGGAAGATATCCACCTAACGTGACTAGTTTAGAAAATCTGAGCCTAATATTTTCTTCAGACACATTTTTGCACAGGCCTACAGAACTACACATTAATATTTTTTCCATGAATGTCTTAAAGCCCTTTATTAACAAGAGGAGTGTTACAGCAAGCAAAACATATTCTAAACATATAAACATATTCTGTACGTGTGGATCTTCACAACCTCACAATCCTCATCACCTATATTGTCCCCTGTGCAGGTGTCTTTGTTCAACTATGTGTTCCTGGTATCCTGGGCCTTCGCGCTGCCCTACAGTCACTATCGGCCACTGGCTTCCAGTGTTTGTACTGTGTGGACATGTGTCATCATTGTATGTAAAATGTTGTACCAGCTGAAATCTATAAACCCCTCATCCTACTCCAAGAACTGCTCTATGGTAAGTAATCAGTACTGTTTGACCCGTACACTACACAATGCTTATTATCCTTAACGTAAAGCTGTAGTAAATATCTGTTTTGACTGTGTTCCCAACCACCCAGCCAATCTTGAATGATTAAAAAATCATGAAAAACAAATAAGCAGTATTTGTTCCAGTGTTGTAGCTGTAAGGTCTGTTGTCTAAAAACATATGTGACTTTCAGTCCTCTATGTCCTGCCATTACTCCACACTTGTCTGAGCTCTCTGCCACCTGTAAGCTCACACACTTGCCTTTTACTGTCCAACCTTGATGTTAAATCCACAAACACCTAGGGCTCACGGGAAATGGTGTTTCCTGAAATGCTGCCGTATATTTAGATATTGGATAAACAATTATATTAGTCTGCTTCTGCATAAACCTACTGTAGTCACTGTATCTCAATACACCAAGTAAGTCACACAACATACAAGGCTGCACTTCAGGGCTGGAAATTTAGTTATCAACAGTTTTGATTGTTGCTCCAAAAATCCTTAGCACAGACATGAAAGCACATTTTAACATTTAACAGTTTAACTCCACAATTAATTATAGCATATTTTACAGACTTGACTCATTTCTAGTAGTAAATGTTTAAATGCTTAATGTGTGAGTTGCTGCACTGCGAACTGCTACACATAATGTTCACACATCGTGCACCTGTAGATTATTTCATGGTAAATGTCACAGAGTCAACAGCACCTTTTCTATTCGCAGCTAGTGAACTACTCAACGCTACAGATTGATAAGATGAATGAGTCTCTGCTGTATAAGAAACCTGTGGATCCTGCCAACTGGGTGGGCTTGAGAAAGTCTGACGACGTGTTGGGCTACCTCAGGGTGAGATGTGGAAATATTGATCAGATGCCATTTTAATCTTTTATTCATATACATCAAAATCATAAATATTTAAGACAATAAAATGCTACTTCTGTCACCATCTGCGCAGAACAACCTGTTGATGTTGGCTCTCTTAGCATTTGAAGTGACCATTTACCGCCATCAGCAATACTTCAGACTGAGGAACAAACTGTCGCCTCCTGCTGCTCGGATTATCTTCCACGATATCACAAGGCAGCACTTGGATATGGGCATCATTAACTTCATCAAATATTTCATCAATTACTTCTTCTACAAGTTTGGACTTGAGGTACTAATGATTGTAGAGATGTGGAAATTTATAAAACTGCAATGCCATATTTTACAATTTAAAAATATGGCGTGGGATATTTGTCCTTGTTTATTGCCCGTGTTTCCCACAGACATGTCTACTGTTGGGGGTCAATGTCATCGGACAGCGTATGGACTTCTACGCCATGCTTCATGCGTTTGCTTTGATAGCTGTCATGTATAGACGAAGGAGGAAAGCGATTGCTGAAATCTGGCCCAAGTACTGCTGCTTCCTGGCCTGCATGTTGACTTTTCAGTACTTGGTCTGCATTGGGATCCCACCTGCAGCCTGTAAAGGTTTGTGAGGCCGATTTGTCAGATTCTACATATCAGATCGCCACAGGAATGTGAATGACAGCCAGTTATCTTTTTCATTCAAGTATGATTAATTTTATGCTGAGCTTGACATCAACTTATTTTGCTCACTAGCCACTGTAGCTAGTGGTTTTCCATAGTTGCTAGTTCAGTGATGCCTCAGTTGAAAATGCTCTTGGTTTTATGTAAGCTCAGGACCCCTTGTTTCAAGATGCTATCACAAATCTCTCTCAAGCTCCATTCATTTAAAATCCTGACCTGAGTCCTGACCTCAGCTAAAAGAGTGAGCGATGTATGTGTGGATGGGAGTTTGGCAATTCTGTGGCCAATTCATGCCTAAAATCATAACTTTCTTGTTTACATTGTGTGTTTTTTTTTTTTAACTTCTCTCGCAGACATCAGACATCATCATCATTTTTGAGTTTTCATTAACTCACTCAGTGTTGAGTATGCTTAATGACCAGGAGACCACTGTCGACTCAGAGTGTACTACACACACTCATAAGTGTGTTCATGTGTGTTCTGCAGACAACCACACAGTACCCCACGTGTTAGCTCTTTTTTTTTTTTTAACATGTCCTGTCCGGCAGTATAGCATTGTGTGCATGTACTAATAATGCTTTGTTGTGCTGGACGGTTTTGCTTTTTCAAGTGAAGTATGAAAGTATGAAAGAGAAAATATCCCACTTTCAAAACTGGCATTTATTATCCTCACTTACCAAATGATTAAAACTTCACATATTTTCAAAATTCGTCAGGCTTTGTGATGCACATTTTGTGGATTTATGTGTCAAAGCTCTAATTGCCACAAATAAACAAACTATGTTTCTATGTTGTTTATGTGTTTCATTTCAGACTATCCCTGGACCACTACAAACTCCAATGTGGTCAAATGGCTCTACATTCCAGATTTCCGCACAAGTCCCAATGCGTTGTTCCTCATCTGTACGTTTCTTCGTTAAACAAGCGATTAGTTTAAAGAAGTAAAAGCAGCCACAGCCAGTGGTGGTGGAAGTATTCAATTGCTTAAATAATAATAGCAATACTGCACTATAAAAATCTTTTAAAGTAAATATAATTTGTATGCATTCGTAAACTTGTTCCTGTGAGTGTACAACATGTCAGTATTACATAAATTAATTACTGTTACTGATGTGTCAGTTTTAAAGAAGTATTTTACTGTTGTAGTTGGTTGTAGCTGTTAATGAATATAAATAGTGTTGGGTTGTTTAAACATCAACAGTTCATCATATTTTACAGGCTTATTGTGATTTGGGTGTAAAAAGTAAACAAACCTTTTACTACATCTGCCAAATACATGTGGTGGAGAAACAAGTATGAAATATGCCTCTTAATCATAGCGTTGTGAAGACACAAAGTAGTGTGAAATACTATAAAATGCATAAAATACTATATACAGTATGTGTGACTGATGAAACGAAACTGAGTGAATACATTTACTACATTTGACAACTTACCACAGCTGCAGGAATTTCAAACTGATTATACAGTAACCTGTTCTTATATTATTCTTGTTGGCCAAAACAATCCCCTCTGGGATTATTACCTTTGAATATTTAATCTTGAAAATGAAACAAAGTGTTATCCTCAGTATACCGATGAATTCGTTCTGATATAAGAATCACAAACACTGTCTCTACTCTCTTCTAGATGACTTCATGTTGCTGCTCTGTGCCTCTCTTCAGAGGCAGGTTTTTGAAGATGAGAACAAGGCGGCAGTTCGTCTCATGGCTGGAGACAACGTGGAGATCTGCAGAGACCTGGACGCAGCCTCCTTCAGCGTCCACAACCCTGTGCCCGACTTCATCCACTGCAGGTACGGCAACTAGTGCTATACTACTTTCGCACTGCAGCAGGAAATATGTCTTATTTATGCCTCTCATAGCGTATATGGATACAGCGATGGACGCCACACTTGCATTTCGACTGTAAAATTAGATTTTACATTAGACTTCAGACAGTTATAATTTTGGTGTTATTGGAGCTCGTCTGAACCAGCATTAACACAGACAACAACAGCACAGAAATGGAAAGGAAGTGATCTAGACAGCTAACTGATGCTTAATGACGTTAGATGCTTTACATTAAAAGTGAAATGAATTCACTATTGTATATGCCATACTTGTATTACTTCTTAGGATATAAGTAGACATCAAGAACATTAGATAAGAGAGACTTATGACTCTATTGCAATATTTTATTTGCAACTACTCTTTATAGACAGGATACTTTTCTTGGTCAGAAATAATTTTACAGTTTCGTATGTTTTCTGATCCACTTTCCAAATATTTCATGTTTGCCTTATGTCTGTGCAACATCATATATAGCTGAGGCATCAAGTGACAGAATAAGTGAAAATGGTGCTAATATGGATTTTGAGTTGTGTAAGAGTATATTGTGCACTTTAATTCCAAATTCCCTGAATGCTATGCTTAATAGTTTAAACATTTCTGATCCTTATAATACCACTGGAGTTGGAGTTTGGACTTTCCGAAATTGATAGCATTATGTGTACAACTCTACTTGTAGCTCCAGCTTGTGCATCTGCAAAGTCGTTTGACAACTCTCATCCATACATTTATTTTAACGCTGGATACTGTAATGAAGTCTGGTCCATTCATTTGACCATGGAAGTGAATTACACTAATTACACTGTCTAATGTCACATGCAGTTATACAGGACAACTCAGTGGCATCTATACTACAATTAATATCATAATTATTAGCAGCTAATATAACTTCTCCCTGGCATCTCAGGCTGTAACTGGTGCCGGTAGTTCAGAAAAGTATTCTAATCAAACATCGGAGATGTTGTATTTGTTCTTTTGGAAGCAATTAAACTATAAAGACTTTTGGTTATGGGTTTGGGTTGAGTTTGGGTTTTGGATTTAAATGTACAAGTCAAACACAAATAATTGAAATTCTCTGGTTAGAAGGATGAACCTCCCTCAGTAACTTTCCACACAAAACATATGTTGTAGAGTGGCTCATGTTCTGTAAAAACCTACATACTGAAGCTTTCACGTCAACATGAGTGTATCTGTTCCCTGTGATATACAAGACTGAGCAGTTTTTTATCTTCAACAAAACTAATGTGGATTACAACATACATGTTGGGAAAATTTGCAATGGAAACATGATTATGTATCACCGACAGCCTCTGTGGCAGCTCATATTGAATCATTTACTGTGTATCCAAGTCTGTTGAGAGTCTGTCTTCAACTGAACAGTAGAAAACTGTTGTTGTACTTGGCCGCTCAGTGTGTAAGTGTAGAAATCGTACATGGGGGTGGTGCTGAATACCAACATGCCCACTCAGCAAACTCTTACCTTTGATAAATAAAGAAAAGAGAAAAACTGATGTCAGTAGCTTAGTGGGCAATATTATTGAATACCCATTGTATACATAATTCAGAATTTTGGCTCTTGGCCAGTATTTGAATCTAGAGCTGGATACCTACTTTGCACATAAAAAATGAGTGAACAGGTTTTGAGAGGCAGCAAAACAGACACTTAGAAAGACAACAAGAGCATCCTGACCTGTCCACAGTCATTGATTATGTGCACTTCACATTCCACTGTTTTGATGTGCAAAGTGGACAAGTCTTTTATTAACGCACTCTGTGTCCATCAACAAGCCCCAGTAAGGAGAAAGGGAGCTGTGCAGCCCGTCTGTCCACGCCACAGCAGCTCTGCACTTATTCCATCGTTTCCCTCCAGGATCAAATTACGGATATGGGGTGGGGGAGAAATCCATAATCCACAAAAACACTCTGTCCGTCACTCTTATACTCAGACGCTTTTGCCCTGTACTCTAACTCAATAAATAGCTTTTAAGTATGGAAAAGGTATTTTCTTCCCCTGATGAAGAAAGACACTCAGCTATTCTGGCCCATCAGTGCATCGTCTGATCCCACTTCATCAGAGCTGCTTCCTAAAGAGTGCAGCTGCTGTTGTGGTGCCATGTTTTCCCTGAGTCTATCAAATTAAAGCACCTAGCTTCCTACGGTATGTTTTCACTGTACACACGATTACATATACAACAACTGGACGTGCAGTAGTGTACTGCACGTACGTGAGCTGAGTGACAGGAGTCAGGTTTCACATTCATTGATCAGAGTCTTAGACTTGTCCTGACACTTAAGTGTGATTGATGGGAAGGACACGGCGATGACAGAATGAGCTGAAATTGCTTTGATTTTTATTATGTGGCTAACATGCATCTTTGTTAGTAGTAATCTTTGTACTTGCATAGAATTAGTGATTTGCGCTTCCGCCGTGAGATTATGTACATTTGTGTCACCATGTGGGGCTTGGTTTCAGAAGAGTTACACCCCTTATCATACAGTGAAATCAGCCTTCTTTCCTGTCTACAATGTCACATAAACCAGAAATGTTATCAATGAAACCACACAACATGTTTATGGAAATACAAATAACTGTATTCTGTGTCGCTTCCTTTGGTTGTTGTTGAGCATTAAATTAATTAAAGGCATTTATTATTCAAGAACAATGTCTGGCACCTTAAAGCCGCTACAGTAAAAGTAAAAAGTGTGATAGTGTGAAAGGGTCTTTACAGAAAATTATCACCTTTTCATTTTCCGCTTTTTGTTTATGGCCTAGTTACTTGTTACCATTCACACACACGTTTCTTTCCCTCTGTTGTTTAGGTCGTACCTCGACATGCTGAAGGTCATCATGTTCAGCTACCTGTTCTGGTTTGTCCTCACCATCATCTTCATCACGGGAACGACACGTATCAGCGTCTTCTGTATGGGATACCTGGTGGCCTGTTTCTACTTCCTGCTCTTTGGCGGTGAGCTGTTGCTGAAGCCAATCAAAAAGATCCTGCACTACTGGGATTTTCTAATCGCCTACAACATCTTTGTAATCACCATGAAGAACATTTTGTCTGTGAGTAATTTGTTGATTGTTGAAAATCGATGCTACATATTGTACACATGAGGAGATATGATTATATTTCAAAATGTCTGCATCAATGTACAAACTGAGGAAGAAATACCAATAAATGTTATGTTAACAAAAGCTCTGCTAGCATAGTAATTAAAATCACACACGTTAACAAAGGTATTCTAAAAATTGTGATTTATTAAATTATTGATCAGCTAGAATAGAAAAAAATAGAATAGAATAGAACTTTATTTGTCATTGTACAAGTACAACGAAACTATAGGTTCACCCAACAACAGTTCACAATAAAAGAAAGCCCTATATAAAATATAAAATAAATATAAAGAGAAAGAAAAATACCCACATCTCCATACGCAGTTTGGAAGAAATACAATATCTAACATCTAAGCCCCGACTATGAGGTTGGCTATGGAAATGCACAGTGAAATTAATCAAACAGTAATATTTCACATCTGAATGAAGTATTTAAGGATTCCACAGTGGAGTATGTCACAGTAATATTGCAGAATAATGGTAATATTGCACATCTGAATGAGATAATGACCTAATGTTTGTTTGCAGTTCGTATAGCCCAGGGGGAGAAGCTGCTTGTTAGTCTGACTGCCTTTTCATTTTGCATGTATTTATTTTAATATCATATATAGAATGAAATACTGTGTTAAAATATAAACATATTTTCTGTTTGCCCTGTTTATAGATCCTGGCTTGTGGCTATATCAACTCTCTAATCACGAATCAGTGCTGGTTAATCCAGTTATTTAGTCTGGCGTGCACCATTAAAGATTACAAGATTGATATCAAACAGCCAGACAAACGTGAGTATTCTCATAGTGTATTCATCTATTGCATCTTTTATTGGTCATTTGTATGTATTTTGTTTGTGTAGTATTAAATCCTCATTTTGATAACAACTAATCGTTATACCAGAGCATGGTTGTGTGATTTTCTGCACTGGACATGTGTTGAAGAGTGTTTCCTAAGATTCATCTTTCAGGCCAATTTATTTCATAGCAGTCTTTATCTTAATCCCTCTGGTAAACTGATTAATAGAACACTGCCACAATACTTACTATGTGAGACTGAATGATTTGTGCGTAATTATACAATAACAGCCTACAACAATGTCCTTGTCAGTGCAAATCACACTCATAAATGTCATCACTTTTATGTTTGATTGAAGGTCTCTATCATCACTAGCTGCTTGTGTTTAAATCTAGGAATAGATACATTATTTTGTAAAGAATGTGGATTACATTGGAGATGAATAGTTTATTGTGCTGTGAAAAGAAATTTAGCTTTAAATCAGTTTGTGTTATATCTTGTCTCTTTCAGCTGATCTACAATGTGAGCTTCCCAGTAACGAGGCCGGGATCATATGGGACAGCATCTGTTTCGCCTTTCTGCTGCTGCAGAGACGAGTCTTCATGAGCTACTACTTCCTCCATGTGGTGGCTGATATCAGGGCTTCACAAATCCTTGCGTCGAGGTACACAACTGAGGCGTTCAGGGACACTCTACGCTTTACGCTGGGCCCAGACACATTTCTGAAAAAACAAGTGCTCTATTAAATCCCTTCATGTTAAATAAATAGTCAATGACTAAAAAATCAACCAATAAATAAATAATAAATAATTTGGTCAAAATGAAGCAGACAATTTTAACTTTCACCAAGAGCATATTATTCCTGCTTTAAAATTTCTGCACTGGTTTTCCAAATACATTTTTTCAGATTCTTCTTATAAAGCACCTCATGGTGTCGCCCCCGAATACATTTGTGAGCTACCATCCCTGCATCAACCTTCACGTAAACTGAGGTCCTCTAGTAGGAAACTAGTGTCTATTCCTGTTACTTTGTTAAAAACTAAAGGAGGCAGAGCTTCAATACAAGCTCATTTACTATGGAATGAACTGCCAGTAGCTTTTTAATCCCCCTTTTTATTGTTAGTCTCCCCAATCTTCCCAATTCCCAGTTCCTTCTGGTCACATGTTGAAGTGTCCTTGGATAACACACTAAAACCCTGTACAGTTATAGCACCATTAACTGTTTCCACATTGGAAACCAATTAATTATCAATTATTTGTTGATTTTCCTGCATTTATATCTATATTTGTGCTTATTTGTCTTACATACTGTATTTTGTTTTACTTATATATTTCTGTAAAGCACTTGAGCATGTGCTGACCTATTTTTATTATTATTTAATTCCGTGAAAGGTAGAGTGTGAAGTGTAACTAATGCTGAGAACACTTTTTTTGCAAATTGAGGTGTAACCAATGCTTGAAATAGAGCAATAATTATTAGTTCCAGTTGTCATTGCCTTGGTGTAACTCTAAAAGTCAGCTGTGGAAAAAGTATAAGAATATGTTTCACTTGACAACTGTAAAGAAATCTAGTATGTGCTGATGCTGCATAACTAGTAAGATTCAGGTTAACAACATTTATACAGAAATCAAAACAACAGGAACATGATGTGGGTCTGTGGTTCTGGAGGCAGCACGCGTTGGTCACGAATTGATTCCCAACTCCTTTGGTCCACAGATGTCCTTGGGCAAGACACTGAATCCCAAGTTGTGCACTATGTGTGTTCCTTTCACGCAAGATGCTTTGGATAAAAACCCCCGTCAAATGACTCAGATGTAAAATGGATATCAGCGTGTCTCAGCCAAATATGCAAGCATTCAAAGAATGTGTGTTGATGTAAAACTGGTGATGTGTATGAAGAAAACACATAAAAAAGTCCTAGACATTAATATTAAGTTTAGTTTTTGACAGTGGTATTTCAATAAAATTCAACTTGGCTCACCGTGGCCGGTTTTCCAGTACAGTTAATTCATAATCGGATAAATATGGAATATGGAAACTTTTCTGGCTGTCAAATTTGTGAATCACTGAGATAAAGTGTCAGTTACAGACACACTGTTAGCGCAATAATGTTTTTGTTTTTAATTTGTTTAGTTACTGATGTGTTTCTGTGTGTTTCAGAGGAGCAGAGCTTTTCCAGGCCACTATAGTGAAGGCAGTACGGGCCAGACTGGAGGAGGAACGAAAATCCGTGGAGCAACTGAAGAGACAGTGAGACTAAACATTTAATCTACTTCATGTTGAATGATTCAGTTTTGGTTTTTGGCTGCTGTGTACAACACTAGAGGAAGTTTTGAAGTTAAAATTTGAAAAGATTTCAGTTTAAAATATGTATATTTATATACACATACTGTAAATTTCCTTAACTAGTGTTAAAACAGCAGAATTCATTTAGCGAATAAAGGATTAATCAAGACTTGATAGTTTACTTCAAACAGTTAACAACCAAATGAAGCCAACATGCACAAAGATTAATGGTTAGGTTAAATAATATGTCAACACTATTTCATTTTTGTAAATGTTGTTTCTGAGTTTGCACATACTTAACAGCTTATTTGCATGTTTACCGAACATTAATCAGCTGCAGAGTGATACACATACTGTGCTGTAGTTATTATTTACAGCATCAGACAGTGTACGTAGGTCTGTCAAAATAAACAATGTGTTCATAGTGGAGAGCGAACATATCTCATAGTGCAGCGGTGTAGCTCAGACTTTATTAATGATATCAAGTCATATAAAAATAGGATATAGTGAAATTTAACTTAACTTTAAGTCCACAGCTATGTCTGTTTAAGGACTTTGAGTATTTTTGAGTCTCATTTGGCCTAAAGCAGCTCCTGGTTCAGTCAGTATTGTTTCCTGGAAGCCAACTCTCATTTTATCATATTATACTGTATGAATGTATTTCCACCACTTAAGTTAGCCCTGATAACATCCACTCACCCGCACTAATGAGCACTCCACTGTTACATAACGTACACTAATTTCCATATGAAGCATGGCGATGTTTATGATCAGTCTGTCTGTAGTCGGTGATGTTCCTCTGTGTCGATACTCTAAGTCTCTTCACCATCTTTCTGATCTAATCAGGATGGAGCGCATTAAGGTGAGGCAGCAAAAGTTTAAGAGGGGCAAGGAGAAGATGCTGAGCCTGGCGCAGGAGTCTGGAGATGGACAGACCCTCGTCCAACCCGAGGACGATGATGATGACGGTATGAAAAATTGTTTGTGTAGAAGGCTAGTAGAAGGTAGGTGAGAGTGTATTAAAGCTAATCAACTTAATTCATTAACATGTGTTGAGTAAATATGTCTCTTGATTAGCATTTGAGCTAAATAGAGTAGAGTAGAATGCTTTTAAGATGCCTTTGAGTTTAGAGATAAACTGATTTTCTTATGAAATGTTGCACTGATGTATTTGTGAAATTTTAGGAGCACAGCGAACGAAAGCCAAGACCAAAAAAAAGCAGTGGTGGAGGCCGTGGGTTGACCATGCTTCCAGTAGGTTGACCCCCAAACCCTCTTTTTACTTTTCCTCCACTCTGATTGGCCCTTGTGTCCTTGACCAGAACACTGAGGATTCCCATATTGCCACTGGGCTCTGAAGGCACCAACAGTAGCATTGCTCCCTCCAGACTTTAGTCCTTTTCTGTCTATTTAAGGGCCCCTGTTACCTGTAGCTCTGCTGTTACTCTGTTACACTTCAGTTATAAGATGCTCTATAAAGCTGTGTCAGTAAAGATGCAGGGCAGAGTCGCCTTAAATAGACACTGTGAGACCATGAACAAAGAGAAAATGACTAACAGCTGGTGGTTTGTACTTGACGTTGTTTAAATCGTGAATTTTAGGATTGGTTTGACCTGAAGAGTCCACAGTAGGGAATCTCTGTTGTAAAGCGTTGTAATGCAAAGATATGAAGTCGACTCACCTTTATTCTCAGTACTGGAATAAAGGATGAAGGTTTGTTCATTCTTTGCCTGTAGACATGATCACCAAACAGGTGTTAACTAGCAGAAAATAAAACAGAAAGAATGACTGGATCGGTGCTAAAACATATAAAACATTTACTATACCAGCATTTAGCGGTGGTTGCCTGTTTGGTTTAAACTCATGTCTCATATTGTACTCCACCCCCACATGACATTTTCAAATTATTTCTCCATTTCTCCATCTCTTTGTCATTTGATGTTTCACCGCCATGTCCCAGCATCCTCCCTCACTTCCCACCCACTGTGGTTCTGTTCAAGGACATAAGTCAGCCTTGTTTATCCCATTGCTTCTAACACTTAACTACTGTAGGCTGGAGTCACTTGCTCTTTCAAGTCACTTAAAGGCGACTGTGCACACTGGATTAAGAGTCTTCATTGTGCTTTGTGCTCGTAGTTTTATCAGTCATGCTAACATTTATGGTTATTGTGTCCTCTGCATTTCCAGTTTCATCCATTCATGACTCCTAATGTGTTTAAAGTGTGTCTGTATCATGGTTTACACGAGTTGGTTACATGTTTTATTTGCCGTGAATTCAGTAGAATTAGGTTGGTTGTGGTTAGATTTTTGTGCATCTTCTAGCACCTTCCCTGAAGATTAATTACTGTTACAGTGAAAACAATGCATGTAACAACACTGTACCTTTTGCCCCTCAGTGGTTAGAAGTGGAGATTATTACTTGTTTGAAACTGACAGTGAGGAGGAAGAGGAGGAGGAGGAGAAAAAAGATGATGAGCCACCAAAGAAATCAGCATTTCAGGTGACTTTTCCATCATTTGTAGCATGAACACATTTTAAAGATTATACACATTTTATTTGAAGTTTAGATTATTTACATTTCTTTTCACTTTGTACTTCTTCAGAGTGAAATATTGTACTTTGGTACAACATTTACTGTTTCAAGTCATGGAAGTAGGCAAACGTCCCAATACACTAATAAAGAAATGCTGCATTACAAAGATTTGAATTGGATTTGTTGACGTGCCATTGCATGTCTCATCCATCATGGGATTTGTATCAAATATCTGTTAAACAATACAAAGACACAACATCTAGAAAGAATTTCAACCGCTCACACTAAAAGTGTTTCAGTCCTGATATGATATGTACCACATGTCAAATGCACCTTACACTTGAAGAAAACTCTGCATGCTGACTGTTGATACTTTAGAACGCATGAAATGATTGAGTATGTGCCGAACCAATACTTTATAATGACAAAAACTTTTATGTGCATCGTAGAGTCATGGGAAAGCTGTTATGATTTGGTAACATTACGTCAAAAGAGCTACAAGAAAATAAAGATCATATGGCACCAAAATATAATCAACCACTGCTTTCTGTATAATTATCATCAAGAGAAATAAAAGTCCTGATGACTTGATGACTGATTGACGTGTAAGCAGCATTTTATTGTTATGTTAAAATATTTGATTCTAGTTTTAAGTTGAATCTAAGGAGACATTAGATGATTAAAAGAAGTTAAAAAAAATCTTTTACATATCCACTTTTACTTACTTTATTACGTTTCTCTGTGATCTTTATATTTTTCCTAATTGTTGAATAATTTTGCCAGTTTGAATCTCAAACAATTATTTAATTGAAACTACATAAAACCTTTAGAGAGGAAATGTCTTGTTTAGGGAATAACTTATAATTTTATATATCAAATTTTAAATGTGACAGTAAATCCTTTACCAGTCAGTATTTTATGTTCTTATCATGTGTTTTTTAATTTGAAGATTCACTCGTTATAGCAGCTGTCAGATAAATGCAGAGGAACAAAAAGTACAGCATTTCCCTCTGAAATATAGTGAAATAAATATATAAAGTTACACTGAATGTACTACGTTACATTCCACTCCTTGTGGTATCTGATAGTTGAATATTATGCAGATTAAAATGTATACTAAACATTCAATAAATTATTATAATAGGATGACATTGCTTGGAAATAATTAAATACTGCTTTCATGACATATTGCTAAAACAAACATTTTTAGAATGTGAATACTTTTTGCTAATGCTGTGTGAAATACGACTGAAGCTTTTTAACACTAACATGCAGCAGACTGTGCTGACCAACGACTACTAATCCCCCCTCACTGATGTGTTTCTAACAATGTGAACTGTTTTCTACTAATCCTCTCTCACTCTGTTCCTTCCCTGTAGCGAGCAATTGGGAAGTTTATCTCTGCTGTTCTGGCTTTACCCAAGTCTATCATTAAACTTCCTAAAACTATTCTGCAGTATGTGGTCAAGGCAGGAAAGGTACTCATCTAACTAACTCACAACACAGCTTGCTTCTGCATGAACATCTGCCAACTCAAGTAACTGCTAATGCCAAAGCTATCCTGACCTGGAACTGAAATGTTTTGCTCTTTTGCATGTTGTTGCTTGATTGACTGACTTTAGTCTGACATGATATTGATCGTATATCAGGTGTCTGTGTTTCCTGTGGTGTGAGCATCAAGGTATGATTCATCGTGAAGCAACTATATTACTAGAAGGTGGCACTTTTGTGTGTGTTTGTATTGTGTGTTAAAAGACCACACTGGTGATTGTGCATGTTTTAGTGTATTAACAGAGAAAGTGTTAATACTTGATGGCAACTATTTTCTTCGGCATGGCATATATTTTTTAAATGCTTGACCGTTAAGTAATCTTACATTTTATTCAAGTTTTTCATGGACTGTTAAATGCTTTCGTCTTGGTGTGTTCAAGACAGCAATGTCGAAGTGCTGCTGCAATCATTTCATGCACAACAAATAAAAACCCACTAGAAAAACAATTAACAAACACGGACAACCCTTTACTGTCATACAATCATACAATACAAAGCCGTACAATTTTGGTTGTTCTTTGACAACCATCTGTCAGATAACTTTAGTTATTTAGTATTAAATTAAGGCAAATAGTCATTTATTTGGCTAATGAAAATGAACAGACAAACAAATAATTAATTCAAGTGAAGGTCAAAAGTTTTCATACTGAAATATATGTACTTATATAAATAAGTGAAAACACTTTGCTACTGAAAAGGTGGGAGAAAATCTTTCCAAAGTTAGTTTGTTGTCTGAGTGTAGTGATATAAGGTATACTGGATTTCTAAGTAATATACTAAAACCTGCAAAACCACATTTGATTAGTGTTTTTTTTTTTTTCTTTAACCGGTTGTTACATTTGCATACAATAATTTACCTCCGAAAATTGTTTGCGTTGCACCCTTTCATTGGTACTAATAGGCCGCCCTCTGTTCTCCAGTTTCTTTACCATGCCTGGATCACAGACCCCAAAGCTGCGCTGAAGGCAAGAGGCAGAGAGAAGCGCAAATTCTGGAAAAAATACACCAAAGGGGTCAGACACAGGAAAAGCAAGAAAGATGGTAAGATGACACAAAAACTCACACAAAACAACACTTTTGTGTTCTTTGCATTGCGTTAAATTTCTTTTCTGCACGTCAGCGGGTCAAGTTGCCATAGACGTTGGTGAGATGTCAGATGATCAAGAAAAAGGAGAAGAGAACAAGAAGTCTGGTGGTCCAGGTGGGTTTATCCTAGAGAGAATAGTTTTCAGATTTTGAACAAAACATTGACTTAATTATGCTCTGTTAAGTTTCTCCTTCTCTGTCTTAACGCATTCTGTAAACTGTGCTACAAACACTGAGTCAGGACGAAATGCACATTTGTTAAATCACAACTATGTATTTGTTACAGACACTTTTCTACCTACTGTACAGGATGTTTTTAGAAATAAATTACAAACTGCAGTAAGTTGTTTTTATTTCAGATGTCTTCTATTGGACAGGATATAAGGACAGAGATACTTGCTGTTTGTTGTGAAATTTAAAGTGATGTCTGAAGATCTGTTTTTAGTGTCACCACATTTGCATGTCCTTTATTGCTGCCCTGGGATTTATTATATTTACCTATGACTTTCCCTCCCCCCCTCAGACAACATCATCAAGCGAGTGTTCAACATTATAAAGTTCACCTGGGTACTCTTCCAGACAACGGTTGAAAGCTTCACAAAGTGGATGAATGACATGTGCAGGGAGTACATGGACATCTCCACTGTGCTGCGTATAGAGCGCTGCATGTTGACCAGAGAAGTTAAAAAGGTACATGAGAAGAGCAGTTACAACCTGACATGATTTTAAACTTTGTTACACTTTGGTGACACACTTGATTTTTAATTGAAATTAAATCATGTTATTTTGCTGGTTTCTTTAGTTTTTGACCTAATTCCTGCACAACTAACGACATTTCAGTTAGCCTCTGTTTCAGTGAATGCTAGCCTGTTAACGCTAACGACGTGGCAAAATTATACCTGACGAATGTCACTCTCCTCTCCTTCTGCCAGGGTAATGTGCCATCCAGAGAGAGCATTCACTTCCTTTACCAGAAGGCCATGAGGCTCAACATGTCCAGGCAAGCCAGTGTGGATCAGCTCAGTGAGGATGAGTCGACCTCCGGCTCCATCAGGGTCCGAAGGAGGCGAAGAGTCCGTAACATGGAAAGCCAGGACTCCACAGCCTCCAGAGACAGCATGTCCAGGTACACTGTGCCAGAGGTGGTCAACATGGGGGAGCAAGTCCCCACGTTAAAAAGTTTTGGGAAATGACAACAAAAGAATAAATACTCGCTTCATGGTGTCTCTCTCCCTTAACTTTCTGCCTTTTTCCTCCTCATGGATAGTAACTTAAAAACATCACTGCACAGAAATAATTAATTAGGTTAAGATGGTAAAGAAACAATTAAATTGTCTACTACATACTACAATTTTAAGCACTAATTCATAGAAAATTGTAAAAATAGTAAATAGAAAGTACTATTATTCACTGGTTTTAGTTTAGTTTAGTTTATTTGTATTTAGTTTTCAAATATGACACATTTAGCATCAGAATGTGCTTTGTTATCTATTAACAGAAACTAGAATAATCTGTATCTGGATAATCCGGAGTAGTTTCACTGAAGCTACAGTAACTTTTTCATCTGGCAACAGTGAGTATTATCCTGGTCAATAGGACTTGGCTGGCTGAAGTGCAATTTCAGCCTTGTGTTCTTACGTGCATGTTCAGTTTGCAT
>OMLM01002901.1:6105-19343 GCA_900302695.1 Helostoma temminkii | reverse complement strand
CCCAATCCACACTGCACCGGCCCCCTATGCTCCTTCCTGCGGGTGGTGGGCTTACAGGAAGTCTGTCCCCTGTTGCTCCTTCAGGCTGGGCCCAGCCGGGTCCCATGGGAAAGATCCCAGCCACCAGGCGCTCGCCTACGTCCCCCAACCCCGGGTCTGGCTCCAGGGTGGGGCCCCAGTGACGCCAATCCGGGCGACGCAACAGTCCCTGATTGTGTTGTCTTCATAAGGGGTTTATGAACTACTCTTAGTCTGGCCCGTCGCCTAGGACCTGTTTGCCTTGGGAGACCCTACCAGGGGCTTAAGCCCCCGGCAACATAGCTCCTAGGGTCATTCGGACACGCAAACCCCTCCACCACAATAAGGTGGCAGTTCGAGAAGGGGATAAGGGACACACACACAAATATTTTCATCATCTTTTCTCCTGAAGACATCATCTTTTCTCCTTTTTCATTTTAACTTACTTTAACTTAATTTTTGTAAAACACAACTTTGTATTTTATTCCCACTTTCTTCGGCTCTTAGCAATGAGGAGGATCTAACTGCAGTAACAGACAGTAGTGGGAACACCCTCCGTATCCGAAGAGATACCAACAGGATGCCTGTACGTGTGGTTGCCCCTGACAATCAGGTGAGATGAGCCCCTTCCTGTGCTGTGCCTAATGTGACTGACTGAACTTTTTATAAGCTGTTATTTGTTATTGTTGTTGTTATTCTTTTTAACCGAAGAAATGGTTACAGCAAACCAAATATTTTTCTCTGTGCACATGGACACCAGATTGTAAACCCTTCCTTCGAAGCTCCATTAACTGGGATTTTATACATTTTCTGATAAATTTAATGAATATAGGGCAGGATGTGGTTTTGTGAGATTGTAATCCATCACAATCAGAATTTCAGTATGTAACCCTGTTTGTCTGTGTGTGCTGTTGTATTTGTTTAGGTCATCTGGTTAACCATTGGTACTAATGGAGGCCTGAAGAGTCTCACGGCTCAGGGTCAGGAACTGGTCCTATTTAGTTACCATGGTAACAGTGGCTTGCTGGCTACCAAGAGCATTCAGATAGGCTGGACTACCTTCTATGAGTGAGCAGCATTACTGTCTCTTCATTGCTTGACTGTATAATATATACAGAAATATGGATAAACAGTGGGTCTAATAAGCATTTTAAGCATATCAAAGTTACTACTATTGTTGTTATTGTCATAATGGAAAATTGAACTGAACTGAACTGAACTGACAAAATGTACACCGTCCTTTCTGCACCATTGCACCAAGTTTCTGTTTAAGCAAACCTTAGTCATGAGATAAATGAAAACATATTCTCTAATCTTGTGTGTGTGTGTGTGTAAAGCACATTACAGTAAATTATGTCCCTTTAATCTTCCCTCTCTGCATCCTTACTGTCCTTGCAGCTATGATAGCGAGGGTCGTCTGACCAATGTGACTTTCCCCACTGGTGTGGTGACCAACCTCCATAGTGACATGTCATCGGGGGCTGTTGCTGTGGACATTGAGACATCGGGGAGGGATGAGGATGTTTCCATAACGACCAACCTATCATCAATAGACTCCTTCTACACTCTAGTGCAGGGTAAGGTGATTGTACAAGTGCATATGTGTGTGAGAGTGTAAAGAAAAGCATTTTGTATGCGACCTGGCAATCTAATGCTATTCAGTGCAATAACAATACAGTAACACCAAACTATTTTGGAAAACCAGCTTTTTGAAAAGCACTGCATTTTATTCAGCTTGTTGAATCACACACATTTTATAACAAAAGCTGTAAACTGCAATAATTCACCATCTTACATATATGAGGCAGCATCAGTGGATGCCTGTTGGTTATTCCAGAGTTAAGGAAATCACAAAAAATATGCTGGTTTCATCATCCTTTGTGTCATTTCAGACACTCACTGGTCACTTAATAAAGTGGCAAATAAGTATATGTCGGAAATTACATGTACACCTGTAAAATCCAATGTAATCCAATACAGCTGGTCTTCTGTGAATTCTACTTATAACTAAGTTATAATTTGTCAGTGCTAAGTTACTACTGTCTGAAAGGTGAATTATTTTAAATAATTATTGTTGAAGTCATAGTGGGTGGAATCATACATTACATTAAGAGAAACACACCTCTAAATATAATGCACTCCAGTATGATTCCACCTTCCTCAATGACTGCAATAATAAAGTAATAATAAATGTACCTAATTAAGTGGCCAGGGAGTGTACAGTCCCAGTCAAAAGTTTGTACTCACGTAGGGATTACCATGTTTTAGAAGGAAAAGCAGTTTTTATAACATCTAATAGATCAGAAATAAGTGTGGACATTGTTAATATTGTAAATAACTATTGTAGCTCAAATATTGCCATAAACTTACAAAGTTATCAAGGTTTATTCATTTCAAAAGAGAACTGATAAGTAGAAACCCCTTTAGCAGTGATGGTAGCACAGCTGAAGACATGGATGTGGTCATTAAAAAAATGGTCATTCCTATATGTGTCTAAACTTTTAACTGGTAGTGTAAGCTTAAACAGCCTGGGAAAACAATCATTTAGCACTGTGTTATCTGACAAGTGTACATAAGATGAATTTAATGAGCCAGTTGAAACTGTGAAGTGAGACCCTAAATAAGCAGCACTAATTTGTTTCAGAGCAAGCTACATGCTGTGAACACCCGAAGCACTAGACAAGTGTGTGGCATTGCTCTCCTTCCCAGTACACATATTTTAATCAATCCCATGTCTCTCATATTATTAGTGGGAGAGCTGTAGAATGCAGCTCTTTTGTTATTATTTCGTCCTGTTTTTTAGTTGTTAACTACCCCTCAATGCTTTGTTGTAGAAACATCTTTTAACTAAATGTGTGTAGTCTTTAAGACATCCCTGCTATTACTTTATAGTTTTAACATTTTTCATCAACTTCCGTTGCCGTACATTTCATACGTTTTGAGTATTGAGTGTTTAAGTTTGGGGTAAATTTTGGTCAATATTCATCTTGGCGGATTGATGGGCTCAGCTAGAGTGTGTGATGTCACTCACACTCTAACGCCTTCTCCTCAACATTTATCAACTTTTGGTCCGTGTTTTCTTCGTTCTTTTAGTCAACTTTAATCTTTCATAAACATATTATACTTCAAAACTTTCAGCATATGCTTATCATAGTGACACAATGTTTTTTAACTGGCGTGGCCAGCTGTCAATAACTGTCAAGAGAGTGCCATTGCGCACCATGTTAAAATAAGGCCTAAATTTCTCCTCCAAATGAAGATGAAGGCCTTGTTCTGTGGATTTTGCCTGTATGAGACTGTTTGTATCCTTCTCTATATTCACAAACACATTAATGTACACAGAGTCTCTCTCTTACACACACCTTCACTCTGATACTCAACCTTCACAATGAAAGTCCTCATTCATAAAATCTTATAGAAAGGTCATACATTGCTGTTCTATAAGTGTCTGTGTCTATTCTAATCCATTCCTCACCTGTTACTACTGCATTTTAGCTTCCATGATTACACCTCTTAAGTTTTTTTTTCTACTCTGTTTCTCATTTCCAACTTTAACTGTAACTTTTTGTGTTTTTCCACTCACCTTTTTTATCATTATGTACTCCTTCTCTGCTTCTTCTTTTTAGCATTGTTTTCTCTTTCCTAACTTTTTGTCTATGTCAACTTTTTAAAATCAACTTTTCCTCTTCGTCTGCATTTCCTCCTTTTGTTGTACTTTTGTATGAGATCTTACATTAACTTGTCATCGGTCAGCAGTGTTTAAGTGATCATCGTCTCTCTAGCAACATTACAGCTCTCCCATGTAATTTCTTCATAAAACATCTAGTTATTTTTTATTTTTTGCATCAATATTATTGTATTACTGTATCTGTTTTCACTCATTTAATTTTTCAGTCTGTTGATGTTTAGAGTGCCTTTATATCGAAAGCAGACCACTCACCATTGATTTTTTTTTCAACTGTGTATATAGACTTTCTTATCAGTGTGTCCGATTTTTAAATAACTGTGGCATTTTTCCCTTTTTAATGTGTCCTTGAAATGTTATTGCAATAAAGTTGCATGAAAAAGTAAGACAAAGTAGAATAATTTACCTGATGGAAGTGTTTATGGACTAGAGAGTGTTTCTCTCACACTCACACAGACAGAGCCATTAGACCCACATAAGGTCAAAGGCAGTCTAAGTGGGACTAAGGGACGTTAATACTTGCTCAGTGCTCCATTAGCAGGTTCAAACACTGCAGATGGACATTAAGTGTACTGTTTCCTCTCCTTACTTTTATCTCTCCCTTGTGCACACAGTTTGTCTTCTCTCTGCTTTTTTTCCCTCTCTCAGTTAAGTTAATTAATTAATTAATTAATATGGCGCTTCTAAATAAATCCCCGACGATATAAACAAAAGAAATATAATATATATCATATATATATATATATGTATTACATATATAATATATATAATAATAATAATCATACCAATGTAATATTGGTATGATTCATGAGAATTATCTTTGTCTTTTACTTATATAGACCAGCTTCGTAACAGCTACCAGGTTGGTAATGACCATTCACTCAGAGTCATCTATGCCAATGGGATGGACACACACTACCAGACAGAGCCCCACATATTGGCAGGTATGTAGTTTTGAGCACAATAACCTAAAATTGGGATAAGAGGGCTTTGAGTTGAAATAGTTACAGATGATTGCTGCAGATTAACTTTGTTAAAATCAAGTGGTGAAGGCCTGTGAGTTGTAAATTGCTCTGTATTCTACACGGGTCTCAGTGTAAGTAGTAGGTTTTCAGAGATTTTGTGTTGCATGCTGGGTCAGAGGTCTTTTTTTCTGAAGGCCTGTGCACACACTTGACTGTACAGCAGACTAATAAATGTGATTTGATCATGACAACTAGATGTTTCCAGTCTAGGTCAGTCCCTGCTGCTATTAACCCTCCTATTGTGTTCGTTTTGGCTAACACTCATAGTGTTCCATAAAACCCACAGATTTTTAAAAAATATTTCAAATATCATTTATGTGTTCAAAAGCCATGTGTGAACAAAGTCATGGGACCTCATGACAAATGCTTAAATTTTACTGCCCTTTTTTAGAGAGGAAAACAGACACACAGTCAGATTTGACCAGGACACAATAGGAGGGTTAAGTGTGGGCTATCTGTGCTCTTTAAGTTGGAACTGTCCTATCTTTGGATTTCTTAACTGGTCTGTAGGTGTGTGCAGGCCTTTTTACAAATCTCTGCATGTAAGAAACACAGGAATGATGCGTTTATTATAAGTAACGTGGAGTGGACATCATAGTTATCACTGCAATGTTCACACAGGTTTACAGGTTCAAATCACCAAATCACAGATATTTTTCTGCCTTTTAGAGAAAGTTCAAATTTTTCTGGAAATGACATTTAAATTACTTTATTTTGTTCTACATATTCTGATGTAGACAGCAAAGTATGTTTTATTCTTATGTCTTTATTTATGACTGTTTATAGGTGCTGCTAATCCAACTGTGGCTAGACGTAATATGACACTGCCGGGAGAGAATGGGCAAAATCTGGTGGAGTGGAGGTTCAGGAAGGAACAAACACGGGGAAAAGTCATTGTCTTTGGGAGAAAACTTAGGGTAAGAGCACTGTTGGTGAAGCTTTCCATTAACAAAGGAAAGACAATAGAAAGTGTGTAATCTTTATCTTGTTTGACAAACAAGTTGTGTGTGGACGGTAAAAGAAATAAAGGGCTATGGAGTATTTGTGTTCAACCCTTTAAAAAACAATATTCCTACACAACTAAACTGCAAATGCAAATATAGTATTTTTTCATAGGGAACGGATGCCATCGTATTAATAGATTATAAGAAAGAAGTACACGTTTGAAAAGGGTTTTACTTGGTTTAACGAATAGAAGGAAAGCTGCAGTCATGTGGCCTCTGGAGAGTGACGCCATTTCAAGCATGGCCTGTAATGAATGTATGCAGGTGTGGCCCACTTGCATACATTATGCAGTTCATATTATATTCAAAAGGTTTAAAACACTAAGTGAGCCTTTTTGCTAAATGGTAATGTTTACACTGTTTCTATATGATGCCCTAATCCTAAATAATGTGAAGTAGGTGCCAGCTAAGAATTTTCATATTTCATGTTTTAATTATTTATAAATTTAGATTAGATTAGATCACACTTAATCCCCAGAAGGTGAAATTCACATGTCACAGTAGCAGAGCAAACATGACATCAAATGTTAAAAACAACAAAGCAGAATAAATCTAATAGTATAAAAACAAATAGTAGCTCAAAAAATCTATAGAAACAACAACAATTCACAATCCAGGAGGTGAGACACAGCAGATACAAAGTTTGGGAGATCATGGAAGTCAACAACAGTCTGGAGTGTTAAGAGTGTTAAGCAATCTGTTTAATACTCTGATTGGTTATTGGTATAAAAGACCCATGTGTGGTGATAGAGTCAGTCAGAGATACAGTCAGTCAAACTATGACAAAATCAACAGATGGTGTAGGGATTAGTGAGGAATACAGCAAACAAATGTGCTGCAAGTCTAGTCCAGTCAAGTTATAAATGTATTCCTTGTTCAGGCTAAGTGATTCAATGCGAAGGAAAATGACTCTTGAATGTTCTCCAGCAAGACTCTTTCTTTAATAAAACTATGCTTGACTGACTAAATTGCAGTATTTGCCTTTGCTTCCAGGACCCATAAAGTGATTTTAGTGCTGAACTTACCTTCTTATCTGTCTTTATAAATTGGAGTTTGATTAAACAGTTTGTCAAATAAAGCAATTAAGAACAGTTAGCTCTCTCTTTGATGCAACAGTGTTTTGGTTTTACTTGGATCAGGAGTTGATTCAGTGTCTGTAGTGCAAATTCTGAGTTAATCAGCTACTTGCTAACAAGAACAGGTTGCTAACCACTTAGTCATGTATCAAATTTAAGAAATTAAATGTAAAATCTTTTATGCTTCCAGTGGGATCAGCTGTTTATTTCACAAATTCAACAAGCCTTCTACGAGTGCCACACTCAGGGCAAAAAAAACCTGGAATACACTGTAATGTCTGGGACGTGAATATATAACATATATATACATATATAGACCTATAAAGGTCTGCATTGTATCAATTTGCCTCCATACACCTGTGATCCATAGTTTGAAATTTGTAATAAAAAATCCTGTGATTAATGTGCATTTTCTCAAGTATTTAAGAGATTCTTGATTTTGGTTTTACCATGTAGAAAATGCTGAGCATGACAACAGCAACGCAACTGGTGATGTCTATGAATTGATTTCAATTGCATGCATTCGATTGCATGAGAAGGATTCTCAACAAAGTACAAACTATGTCTACTTTCATGTACATTACTGTAAAATTTACTTTATATAAATTCTGCTGCAAAACCAAAATGTCTAGAAATTATGGCTCTTTGTCCTAAATATTATTTAAAGACACTGTATATGATTACGTATTTATGCGCTATTTATCTGTGTGTCACCACTTCAGGTGAATGGTAGAAACTTGCTGTCTGTGGATTATGATCGTACACTACGTACAGAGAAAATTTATGACGACCACAGAAAGTTCCTACTGAAGATCATCTATGACACCCAAGGCCATCCAACACTTTGGGTTCCCAGCAGCAAGCTACTGTCAGTGAACCTGACATATTCAAGGTAAGTCCTTCTATAGCAGGGTTTGTATTATTGTATTAAGGTGTCAGGGAGCTGTGCTATATAGATTAAGACTGTAGTATCCAATGAAATTGGGGCACTGAAGAAAAGTGTAGAAAGCTCTTAAAATTGACAGTTTCAGAATTGTATACATACATACATGTTGGAAATATTTAGCACTCTGTGATGCTAAAAGAACATCAGGGTCAGCTAGCTTGTACAGTGGTTTGCTGTATTTCTTATATGACTTGACTGTGTGTGTGCGTGTGTGTGTGTGTGTTTGTGAATCCAGTACAGGACAGGTGACAGGGCTCCAGAGGGGCCCAACCACTGAGAGGTGGGAGTACGACAGTCAGGGAAGAATCATTTCCAGAGTCTTTGCTGACGGAAAGACATGGAGCTACACTTACCTGGATAAGGTTTTATTTTCCAATGTTATGATATATGTCTTTGTATGCAAATATGTACGGTTGTGTGTACATTCTGTACAACACTGCAGTTATTACAAGAGAACAAAGTAGCCCTGTAAGGCCCAAAAATGTTTTATTTAAGAGTGTGTATTGGAATCCTTGTCAAAACAAAAATGTGATATACTTTCTACAGATTTTTGATTTGTCGTATTTGATAAATCAGGTGTTTCTGGTCATTTTTGGATCAACCCCCCCACTGAATGCACTGCACAGATTATCCACCAGAGGGCGTAAGACATGTCTTAAATTGTGTACAACAGTTTTTTTTGGGAAAGTATTTTATCAAGTTGATGACTGGGAGGTCTCTGAAACCCTTGTATCAACCATGATGCAAATGGTATTATAGTGACAGTATGGTAGTAGCCATACTGACTCATAACCACATCATACATAAATGTTCAATTCAAGTTTATATAGGGCCAATTTACAACAAATCTCAAGGCGTTTTGCAATGTAAGGTTTAATACAATACAATACAACTAAAATAATACAGAAAACCTAACAAATCCCCAATGAGCAAGCACTAGGCAACAGTAGAGAGGAAAAACTCCCTTTTAAGAAAAGGAAGAAACCTCCAGCAGAACTAGCTTGAGTGGAAAGACAGAGAGAAAAGAACAAAAGATCACAAAACAATAGCAACAACAAAAAACTTGGCAGGTAGGATGGGCCGGCAACTGTGGACCAGGAGCACACAATTACAAGGCCGAGGATAACTGCAGAAAGGGGGGGGTTCAACTACGAGAGAGAAAGACACAAAGTTAATATTGAACAATAGTGCTGTATGAGTAGATGGAGGAATAAGGAGGAGCTCAGTGTGTCAAGAGAGGTCCCCCAGCAGTCTAATCTATAACAGCATAACTAAGAGATGGTTCAGAGTCACTTGAAACCAGCTCCAACTATGAGCTTTATCAAAAAGGAAGGTTTTAAGCCTAGTCTTAAAAGTAGAGACAGTGTCTGCATCCCGAACGTGAACTGGGAGCTGGTTCCACAGGAGAGGAGCTTGATAGCTAAAGGCTCTGCCTCCCATTCTAAATTTGGAAATTCTGGGAACCACAAGTAGACCTGCATATAAAGGGGGTTGATCATTAAGTGCTTTATATGTGAGAAGAAGAATTTCAAATTCTATTCTGAATTTTACAGGGAGCCAATGGAGGGAAGCTAATAGGAGAAATCTTGCTAATTCCAGTCTGAACTCTGGCTGCAGCATTTTGGATCAGCTGTAGGCTTTTTAATGAGTTACTGGGACATCCTATTAGAAGGGAATTACAGTAGTCCAGTCTAGAAGTAACAAATGCATGGACTAGTTTTTCATCATCACTTTGAGACAGGATGCTTCTAATTTTAGAGATATTCCTCAGGTGGAATAAGGCAGTTCTAGAGATTTCTTTAATATATGAGTTAAACGACATATCCTGGTCAAAGATAACTCCATGATTCCTCAAAGTAGTGCTAGACTCCAGTGCTACGTCATCTAAAGTAAGTATATGATTAGACATTGTATCTCTGAGCTTTTTGGGCCCAAAAAGAATATCCTCTGTCTTGTCTGAAATAAGAAGTAAAAGAGTGCAGGATATCCAGGCCTTTATTTAGACAGAATGTTTTTGAATTTGTAGTGAATTGTAGTGCTCGTCTGATATGATGTCAGCTTTTCTAATGTAATTATATTTTCAATATTTTAATTTATATGTGACAAAACAATAATATGGTGTCAAAGTATGTTTAACAACAGTGTATAAAACTAATTTCTCATTGTGCTCATTGTCCTGCTAAATATATTTTTAACAGTCCATGGTCTTGCTGCTGCACAGCCAGCACCAGTACATCTTTGACTATGACTCAGGGGATCGTCTGGCAGCTGTCACCATGCCCAGTGTGGCTCGACACACCATGCAGACCATCAGATCCATAGGATACTACAGAAACATCTACACCCCTCCAGAGAGCAACGCCTCTGTTACTGTGGACTACTCTGAAGATGGACAGGTTTGTGTTTACAAGTAAAACATGAAAATTGCCCATTGCCCCTGCTGCTCTTCCAGCACCACAGAGGCAAAGACAGCTGCAATGAGAGACAGGGAGCAGGGAACAGCTGTAGATTTCAGTATCCACAGTTGAAACAGGGTAAACTTATTTTGATAAATGATCTTATGACCTCAAGAAAACAAACTTGTTTTGTAATGATAACGAGATACATTTTTTTATTCTTTTGAAGATAATAAAGATAATAAACATAATTGCAACCATTCTGTAATTTTCCATATCATTTTAATGATATTAAAACTAAACTGCTCATCTCTGGTGTTTGTTTTCTCTCGTTCTCTCTAGCTTCTCAGAGTTGCCCATCTAGGCACTGGCCGCTGCATACTATACAAATATCGCAGACAGGTAATTCATTTTTACACAGTTAAAATAATTAATAAAGACAATTATTATAAAAAAAATATCTGTCTGTTGTATTTTTAATTTTGCAACACAAAGTAAAATGTTAATATTTTGGTAAATGTGGATCTGAAGAATAATGAATAAATGTTATATTGTACACAGTCCATTACAGTAAAACTATACTGTTTGATTTGTCTTATCAGAACAAGCTGGCAGAGATTCTGTATGACTCAACACGGGTCAGTTTTACATATGATGAGACTGCTGGGGTGCTTAAGACTGTTAACCTGCAGAGTGAAGGCTTCATCTGCTCCATCCGGTACCGCCAGATTGGTCCACTGGTGGACCGGCAAATATTCCGCTTCAGTGAAGATGGGATGGTGAATGCTCGCTTTGACTACACCTATGACAACAGTTTCAGGGTTACCAGCATGCAGGCTGTAATCAATGAGACGCCACTGCCAATTGACCTCTATCAGTTTGATGATATATCTGGAAAGGTGGAGCAGTTTGGGAAGTTTGGAGTCATCTATTATGATATAAACCAGGTAAAATAGATTTAGCAGCTTTGTTTAAATTAATATTTGATGATGCATAAGCAAGAAGCAGTGTCTATTGTATATCTTCATTCTATAAGTTTGGAACAGAGACTTACTCTTTACGGGGTTGATTTAAATTCATATGTTGTCTTAATTCAGATTTTTGACAACAAAGTTGTAGAACAAATAATTCCCTATTCAGTGATAATGTCCTGTTTTGTCTAGTCTGTCATGCCTAATTTTTAGTCTCTGTTGAAATCTGATCAGCAGGGCAGTGCACAAAGTAGATTTTGTGAACTTGTTTCCCCCTTTTCTCAGATCATCTCCACAGCAGTGATGACCTACACCAAACACTTTGATCAGCATGGCCGCATCAAGGAGATCCAGTATGAGATCTTCAGATCTCTGATGTACTGGATCACCATCCAGTATGACAACATGGGCCGAGTTACCAAGCGTGAGATCAAGATTGGACCGTTCGCCAATACAACCAAATATGGTTATGAGTACGACGTTGATGGACAGCTGCAGACAGTGTCTCTCAATGAGAAGATAATGTGGAGGTAGAGTTATAAGATTAAATTGAAAAAAGCACCTGATCATGCCAGATATTAATAACTAGAAAAATTACCTGGTCTTGCCCAGGACTTCATTAACTGTTTCAAGCAAATGTGTTTTTTAAGAAAAAAAAGACTTGTGTATGAAAGTAAATAAGTGTATGATGTTTTTTCACACACTTACTTACTTTCATATAAAAGTAAACAATTGATGAAAAAACATGAACATGAAACAACATACATCGGAGGAAAAACTTTCTACTTGGAGGAGGCCAGTGGGAGGTTAGAACTCTATTCCAGTTGACATTGTTCCAGGTTCTCTGGAAATTTAGATTTTATAACTTTTTCTGAAAATACATGAAAATGCCAGAGAAAGTACAGAGGACAGAGGACGCTAATAGAGGTTGTAGACCAGTGTATTAATTAGGTTGTATTAATTCTGATATTAATTCTGAAAATTAAATAATAAGGAAAACCCAACAAATCACACTCGATATGAACCACTCCCAGACATGTCAGAAAAACTGCAGTCAGACATGCAGAGGCACATGGGGCACTATTTTTGGCTGTAGGACACAATTACACACAAAACAGGAGGTCTGACAGCAATGAGACCCAGCCTGAAGACTTTAAGCTGTCAGAGTTGTCTATTTTGCAGTTTAAAAGCAACAGACAGACTGAAGATTGGTTAAGATGATATGGACAGGAATGCCTCAGTCAAGTTTTTTTTTTGTTCGTTTGTTTCTGATTACGGTCTTTTGATATTATGTAACAAGTTGGATCAAATAATCACACACTGTGTCATATTGAATTCAAATTACAGTATGAAAACTGATATATTAGATTAGGCCTTAGCCAAACCGTGGAGTGGTCAGTACTGACTACTCTTTGGAAATCATGAAAAGTTAAGAGAAAATATGAGGACCAGATTTTGATCAGTGTTTTTCTGCTTGATGCATATCCTTTGGCTCCAATTTGATCCTTGGTAACAGCTCAGAACCTATCTAAGATTCTGATTTTTCTGGCCTTTCAGGTATAATTACGATCTAAATGGCAACCTGCATTTGCTGAACCCTGGAAACAGTGGCCGGTTAACCCCTCTACGCTACGACCTGAGAGACAGAATCACTCGTCTGGGAGATGTTCAGTACAGGCTGGATGAAGATGGCTTCCTGAGACAGAGAGGAGCAGAGATATTTGAATACAACTCTAAAGGTGGAAATACGTGTTTTGTACTCAGTGCTTTCAGCTGTCTCAAAGTTCTCTAAAACTAGTGCTCTTTTGTGCAGCAGTTATTTTAGATAGATGATAGATAATAAAGTGAGATGAACCAAGACACTGGCCTGTACTCTTGCTATTGGCCAGCAGCATAAAGGTTTGTACAATATGATCACAACTGAACCCGACACAAATGATTTACTTAGCTTCACCACCGTATCATGATGCAGTGATTTCTGAATCAGAATTTTTATTGAGTGAGTATGCAAAAATACAAAGAATTTGTCTTGGTGTACGCTTCCAAACAACATAAAAGAAAAATAAAACATTTTAGTAAAATTTTCTTTTTACTGCAAACTATTAACCTTGCTGTAT